>JAADVR010000611.1:0-21144 GCA_023335855.1 Pythium scleroteichum | reverse complement strand
GGAAATCGGGAAACTTGGCGGTACTGGGAAACTGGGAAACTGGCGGTACCGGATACGGAGCTGACAATGCTCTGTGGGCAGTGGCGGCGCCGTGGGTGTGGCGCCCAACAGACAAGCTCGACGGCGAGTTGTCGTCTCGCGGACGTGTTCGTGTTCGTGGTTGCTTGGTGCAGTGGTGAGAGCGAGAGTGTCTGGGTGTTTGTGGTGAGGCCGACATGCTCACACGCACTGGAATGCGGAATGCGCGAATGGTCGTGGTGGCGAAGAAAGTGTGGGTGGTCGCCGTGGTAAGTTGGCTTGTCCCGGGGGTGGAGTCGGAGGGCACACCGACGAGCGAGGTGTGGTGTGGTGTGGGTGGTGTGAGTGCTGTGAGTGGTATTGTTGGTTTGCTGTTGGCGTTGCGTGGTGGGGTAAAAGATGCAAAACGTTCCCAAACCGGGACTCGAACCCGGGTCTGCTGGGTGAGAGCCAGCTATCCTAACCACCTAGACTATCTGGGAAGTTCGAACCTTCCACACACACAACAACACTCACACATGCGACACGCTACGCACCGCCCACACAACACAAAATACAAAGCAAAAACGAACATTCCACTCACCAAGATACTCCTCACACACCGCCACATCCGTAGACACACACACACACCGACACGACTCAACCCCACTCCTCCACACCTCATCCTCCCCTCTCTCCCACTCCACTCCACTCTACTAAACACTCCACTCGATAGCGACAGCCGATAACCGACAGCGATAGCGACAGCGATATCGATATCGATAGCGATAGCGATAGCGATAGGTGGCGGCAGAACAAGTCCATCACACCATCACACCGCCACACCGCTTTGAGTGCCCAAGCTGGGTTTGAAAAGTACCTTCCACCAGGGGCGCTGTGTAGTTAATCCCAACGGAAATAGTTGACTTAGAGCATCTCCAGCGGCGAGTCCTATTCACAGTTTCAAAAGAGAGACTTAAGACCGTGATTTAGGATAAAGCGCAGAGAGACTGTCGCATCTTCCACCTGCTGGCTCAATTTCAGTTCTATCCTAATTTTTCTACCAATCACACAAGTCGGTATTTCCTGATAACCTCCTGGATATCTACTGAAATGAATTCGAAGTGAAACTAAATTAGTTCACAAGCTTAAATCCTCCAAGAACCAAGGTTCTATCTTAGAGCTTCACGGCCAAAATTTACGACCTTGTCAGGTAAGAACCGCATATAAAACTTGCCGGTGGGAGACTCTGAGGTCCTAATAGCTAACATTTAGGATAAAACTGCTTTTAAAACCTCCCGCTGGAGATGCTCTTAAGCTGCCAATACCGGCACTAAACTTCAAGACAACGGTTGCTATTCCTTGGGTAAGGAAGTTGCATTAGTGCCATTCTTCACGCCTTTGGCAACCAGCCCAGCTCACGAAGAGCGATGTTAGCAGACTCGGTGACGACTGTGTTGTGACAGAAGAAATGGGTGACTTCTGCCATCTCTTGGTAGCACACTCACCAACCCCATTGCGCAACACCGACGACAGCAACGTCAACAAGGATGAGCCTCTCCGATCTCCAGCCTCTTAACATCCAGAAGGCGAATGCAACTCCCATCGACGTCTTCAAGCCCTTCCTCGACGAGGAGCACATCGAGGTGGACGCTGTGCGCGCTGCGGTCCAGGCCGACCCCTCGGGCGCCATCCTCATCAGCATAGTGGATCGCTTTGGTGTAAATCCGGCCTTCCTTGACGCTTGAAGCAGCAAGAAGTTGGCCAGGCACACTGCCAAGCGGAGGGCTGGCTACTCGATAAGTTCCCACAGCCGAGCGCTCATGTGGAGAGGGCGTTGCTCAAAAAGGGCAATCAACTCCAGCGCTACTGCGTCAAGCGTCCGTCCGGTGGGCTGGCGAAGCGAGCAAGCGCATGCGCGAAGCAAGATCTCCAGCGTCTCATGAACCATGCGTATTCACATGCAACTGGTGCTACGGACTACCAAGACGTCGCTTTACTTGTCGCTATGTGGTACCTGTTTGCGCGCGTACTTAACCCCACTCTGCTGTGCAAGGAGAACCTGTCATTGTACTCGCCCCGTGTTCTATTTTTGCGCTTCGTCCGCATGAAGACCTCGGAGGAACAGGTCTCTCTCTCTCTCTCTCTCTCTTCCCGGACGCGAGTGTGAAGACGTGTCCGACCACGGCGCTGGTGGCAGCGCTCGTGATGCAGGAAACGCCGTCGCCTCTGCTTCTTCCTCATCTCCCTGTGACGGGCTACGCGGATGCGGAGGTACTCGGCCCGCTCGTGCCACTTGTCGACGTGCTTGCTGGCAAAGCCACTAAATGGAGTTTGTTGGCAGTGGCCGAAGCTGACGGGGGTGCTGGCACGACGCCGTCGCCGTCCAAAAAGCTGCAGGCCGTGCCCGGCATCCACAACTACATCAACCGTCTCCTTGACCGCATGGGGGGAGCGGCAGGTGCACGCCTCGCACTCGTTCTGTCGTGGCGGTGCGCAGGCGGCAAACGCCAACGCAGATCTCACGCTGCAGTGGATTGTCGACCGGGGCGGTTGGAATATGGCGGTGACAAATAAGCCTTTCAACTACATCTTTCAACACAACACAAGAGGATCAGAAGGTGGCGAAAGTGCTGAGTGGATGGGAGGCGCGTGACCCCATTCACATCGCTGATCTGGGCACGTTCAATACGCTGACGCAGTCCAAGATCCACGCTGTGAAGACGCATCTCTTCGGGGTGTGCAGCGAGCTACAATACAAGAGGTACAACATCCAGCCCCGCGTTATTGACGCCCTCTTTGCATACCTGGTGAAGGGGTACCCTGAGCTGAAGGTTCTTCGAGAGCGCTCACAGCTGGCCGCCCGAGTTGAGGGTGCACTCGCCGCTGCAGGAGTTCGTACGATGAGCTTCTTGCTTGGTCGAATTACCTGTCCACGCAAACGGTGGCCGACATCGCCGTCGAGGAGAAGGTGAACACCGAGTGCCTGCAAGCAATGAAGCATTAAGCAACAGTGATTGAATAGTTTATCACGCGCTGGAACAGCCCCCGGAAGCAGTTGGTGGTGTGCTGTGTGCGATCACGTCGTCCCTTCCCATGGGTTCGACCACGACCAAGATTCGCAAGTCGGATGTCCAAGAGTGGCTCACCCGGACACCGAGCACGAGTGGGAAGGTGAAGATGATCTCGCCGGAGAGCAGGTGCGCGGCGTACTTGACCGCTACTGTGACAGGGGCACCAGGGAGGTGTACTACCTGGTGGGCTGGGAGCCATCGTGGCAGATCCACATGAACATCTCTCGCACGATGATTGCCCAGTTCCACGAGGCTCGATGCGCTCTTGTCCGTCGCACGTTGATTGAAGACGAAGCTAGAAAGGCAGACAGACTTAAATCGAATAAAAACAAGCAGTGGCGCGCTTCAGTTGTCCTGTATTCGCATTGTTAGTCTAGGCTCGCTAGCCCACCTGAAAGAACAACCTCCCCGGAGGGAACGTCAAGGTTAGACACACTCGGACCCGTTCACCGCACTTGTACGTTGCCTACAGTCACAAACACACGAGTTTTTAGAACATACCAGCGTTCACAGACTCCCGAGAGGGACCGAACCCCTGCTCAGCGGTTGTCCTGCGATTGGCGCGATCTGGGCGGAGGCACGTGCGGAGTAGCCCAATCAAATGCGTTTTACCATGATTACACACTGCCACACCGTGGATCATACCGCGTAATCGCTTTCGTGCATTCTGATTGGGTCATTGGAAAATAATTCTAGGTTGCAGGCCCCTAGGTCCACATTGGTGTGTTACGCTTACTGAATGCGTGTAAGTGACCATCACTCACTGCACGTCAGAGTCGGCGTCGGAGTCAACTCTGGTGTCGGCTGTTTTACGGTAAGGGGAATGACCCGAATCCAGCCGGTTTGTCACCTATTCACTGCCCAGCTGCTTCGGTTTTGATATCTCGAATCACATGTTTGAAGTAAGTTGAGTCCTGAGCTTGATTTTGATTTGACTGTGAGTTTGAGTTTGATTTCAAGTTACTGAGTTTGAGTCATTGGGGCTGCTGGAGGGAAACTCCTCCGACAGCCCCAACGAATCGAGCAGTAGCAAGGGCCAGCTAAGTTTTACGAGTCGAATATACTCAGTTTGGATTTTGCCATCTACAACGCAAGCAACGCCTAGAGTGGCCGCGGGCGAGTAGCCCGTCGGTCCAGAATATAGTAGTCCATGTGCCGCCTTGTCGCTCCCAGACGCTAACTCCAGGATGGCGAAGCCCCGCCGGATGTGCACAAAATCTTGGACGACCACAACGTGGAAATTGTCATGATGGAAAAAGAGCAGAACTAACTGATGAACTATCTGACCGCGGCTCTCGACCCAGAAAACTTTCGGGAAGCCATCAAGACCCGCCTGCCGTACGAAGAACAAGGAGTGTACACATCCAACGTTATTAAGCTCTACGAGTGCGTGCTCGAGCTCCAACGCTCGCACAGGCTGTGACGGCCTGCAAGTCGCCAGCCGCCCAGAACCGGACGCTCACCAGAAAATACGGGTCGCCGTGGCCGCGGTGTTCAATCATCGAATCCGCCACCACCGCAGCCCACGGCTCATTCAAAGCCGCCGCCGCCTGGAACCCCGCGTACGATGTCTCCGTGCCTCCAGTGCGGTCAAAACGGCACATGGTGAAGGACTGCACCGGAATCGATCCGACAGAGGCCGCGCGACTGATTGCCGAGTACCGGTCGAAGAAGAAGCGACACGGCCCACGAGTCAACCGTCCGAACGCCGTTGGCAGCGAAGAAGGAACCGTCGCGGCAGTTATCGAGGGAGCTTTCGATGGCCAGGCTCTCCTGGACGTTGGTTTTGAAGGTTCAGTCGTAAGTGGCGGGGTTGTGGAAGAGCTGAAGAAGCGTGGTGTCTTTCTACCAATCGGCGAGATGGAGTAGTCCCTGCCCTCCGTCCCATCGGCGACATGATAATCAAGGTCACTCAGAAGGTGCGCTTTGGTGAGGTTAAACTGCAAACAGCGGCTGGACCATTGATCTTGCAGGGGTTGGAATCTTGGGTCTACGACGTCGACGACACCAAGACGATCATCTGCCGACTGGTTATGGCGAAACTAAGTTGCTGGACGGACAGATTACTCACAAGTGCGCGGGCTCAAAGTTCCAAGTGGGACCTCGACGGTGAGCCCAGTGGCCCTTGCCAGCCACTGATCAAGGTCCAAGCCCTCCCTGTCAGAACTTTGGATGACCGGGCCGATCAGGTGGACGAAGATGACTTGACCGCGCCGCGACAGCCACCTCGCTCGAGAAAAACACTGCGGAAGCGGTGATCGAGGTCTTCCGTGTTGCTCACGAGGGCGCCCTGGCGAATGGAATGCCGGCACGGCTCTCGCAGCGTCTGTGGGATATTCTTTTGGGCTTCATCGACACGTTCCGCCTCGAACTGTACGACGAACCGCCAGTCAAGTTGTCGCCACTTCATGTGCGATTCAAATCTGATGCTAAGCCCTTCAAGGCCAAGCTCCGCCGGAATCCTCCAATCTACGAGGTGTTCCTGGAACACCAGCTTCAGACTGGGCTTGATACCGATTTTGCGAAGATGAACCGTGGCAGCAGTTGAGCTGCCGCTCCCCACGTCGTGCCGAAGAAAAACGGCGACCTCAGAATGACGGTTGACCACCGTAGAGTTAACACGATGACAGACTAGCTGGTCTGGCCAATGCCGGACATCGAGTCAGATATCGCCAAGGTCGCTGGCAGTACTTGCTATTTTCTAGCTGGTGTCATCTGCTGCCTCGATTTGGCTGCCTCGACCAGCTCCCATTGCATGAGGATTGCCAAGAGCCGTACCGTATCATCGCGAAGAAGGGGATAGTGACATCCACACGCGTGTCAATGGGCTCCAGTGACTCATTTGCCTTCTGCCAACAAGTGATGGAGACCGTTGGCGGTTCCCTCGCCTACAAGCACCTCCTCGTATGGTTGGCGGCGTCCTTGGCTTTGCAAAAACCCCGGACGACCTCCTGGGCATTTTGGAAGAGTTCCTGTCACGATGTGCGGAGTTTGGTCAGAAGTTGCACGCGCGCAAGTGCTGGTTCTTCACGACAGAGGCAGAATGGTGCGGAAAGATCATTTTTCGGCTGACGGCGTTAGCCATTCTCCTGTCCGAGTTCAAGGACTGTACGACATGGAACTCTCACTGACGGCCGCAGACATTCAACAATTCTTGTGCGCTTTCGGATGGTTGCGCCAAAGTATCCCGAACTCTCCAGCGCTGACAGCTCGGCTGAACAACATCTGTGGGCAGTAGAAAGAAGTCGAAGCTTTAGCGCGTATCTCTCGTTTCGATTGGTTGGGACATTTTCCAAACGGAACACGTCCAGCGTCTAAAAGAAGTTCAGCCACGCATGACGCCGTTGGGGTACCCCAAGTCTGATGCAGCAGTGTGCGTGTTTACGGATGCGAGTCTCGACCATTGAGGAGCCGTCGTCACGCACGTGCCGCGCAAAGACCTCTCCAAGCCAGTCGAAGAGCAGGACCACAAGTCACTGTCGTTCCTCAGCGGCAGCTCCAAAGGCGCGAGCTCGCGCTGGGCAATCATCGAGAAAGTAGCGTTTGCGATCGCCGAAACATGCAAGCGCCTATCCTACCTCCTGTTGCGTCCGATGGATTCACGATCTACACGGACACCGTAACCTCCAGTATATTTTCGACCCGACGTCGGTCGGCGCGAACGTGACGGGCTTCCAGGCTGATAAACTACAGAGGTGGATGTCGACGCTCGCTGTGTTCAATTACGAGATTGAGCACGTCGCCGGTGACGCCAAATTGTGGGGTGACCTGCTCTCCCGTTGGGGCGCCGTCCATCTCCCAGAAGTTCGTGCGCGTTCACTCGCTATGGTTGCCTCCGTGTCTCCCCTTCATTCCCCCGACTTGAGTGGCCGACCCACGACGAGATCCATGAAGTACAGCAGCAGGCGATGGCGCGTCGCGACCCCACCGAGCAACTCCAGAACTGTCAGTATGACGAAGATACGCGCCTCTTCGTGACAAATGACCGCGCGGTGTGGCTCCCACATGATGCAAGTGATCTTCAGATACACCCCTGCGTAGTCGCCCTTGCGGGAACCAGTGGGCACCGCGGTCTGAAAACGACTGTTCGACAGTCTTCGCTAACTATTCCGCTGGACGACAATCGAACAAGATGCCCAGTCGTTTGTGATAGGTTGTTTGCATTGCTTGACGGTCGAAAGCAAAACCGAGCCACGACCGTTCGGACCAGCCCTTCATGCGACAAAGCCCAACGAAGTACTTCATTTTTATTTTTCTCACGCTCCCCGAGAACAAAGCCGGCAACAAGTATGTGATTATGATCAAGGATGACATGTCCGGTTTTGTGGAGTTCGTGGAATGCCCCGCTGCAACAGCGGATGTCACGGCTGATGCGCGGCTTACGTGGTTCAAACGCTTCGGTGTCTGCACGCATTGGGATCGTGGCACAAACTCCAAGAACGAGACGATGGACAAGCTACACAGGATGTTGAACGCCGCGCACCACTTCACGACAGCGTACTGTCCGTGGGCAAACGGAACAGTAAAGGTTGTGAATCGTCAACTTTTGAGATGTCTCAAAGCTCTGATGAGCGAGGTGAAGTTGCACCAGTCGGACTGGTCGTCCCTGCTGTCCATTGTTCAGGTTGCACTTAACCCCTCTACTCCCGATGTCGTAACTTACGACATAGAGGTGTAATTATGTCGTAAATTACGACATATCTCGGTTCCATACAAATGACTGGGGACGAGGGCCGACCTCGAATATAAGCTGGGAGAGGTTTTTGAGGAATTTTGCAGAAAACGGCCAAATTTGCCCAACCTTGATGGGAATGATGATCAGGAGGGAACTTTATCACCAACATTCAGGAATGGTAGAAGTGGCCTAAATATATTATAACCGGTGAAACTTGATGGTCTTTGATGTCCGTCGTGGCGCGCACACTGTAGTCTATTTATCATCACCTTTAGAATCCTATGTCTATCATGGATGCGTATTCGCGGGAAAATCTGTTTCGAGTCTTGAACCTTACGACATAATGGAGTGTCAAAAGGGGTAAATGGAGTCATTCTTACGACATTGCTGAGAAAACCTGTTCAAAATCTATTCGCCTAACCCCATGTGGATAGTCTCCCCCACACTGAACGAAAGGTACATAGATATGTCGTAAGTTACGACATAGTTCGAGTGGTTTTGAATACACCAATTCGGGAGTAGAGGGGTTAATAGTATGCCCTCCCACCGCCTTGGTTGTGTCGCACCCGTTACGGCATTCACGGCACTGCCTGTAACGGGCCACGCGCCCGTTACACAGCACCTTGCTGAGGAAGCTTGATTCCTTGAGCCGTCGCTCCGAGCAGATACCGATCGGCGAGCGCCACGTACTTGGCTTAAGACGAACTGTCTATATTACGGTTATCTGTCAGGGGTAACCCCCAATAACCGATATCCCGGGTACCTGTTACCCAGGGATATCACCTACTAAACATGAGTAACAACTTATAGTAACTTTTCCCCTAAGTGGACCACCCTAATTATGTACCTACACAACATAACCTACACGTGTAACCGTATACCCCGTTACACTGCCTGCGGCGACCCCGTTCTCCACCATCAGCCACCCGAGAACACACACCGTCACCAACGTTGACGAGATCATTGCGAAGCACCGGGATCACATCCGTGCCGTTCAAGACGCCCTCGAAGGCATGCACAAGGCGCTCACTGCGGAAGCGGAGAAAAAACGGGAACAGGCCCGAGCACGACAGGCTGCCAGGAGGGGAGTCGAACCAGTGAACTTCGAGGTTGGAGACTTTGCTCTCGTCGCAAGCGTCACCGCACTAACCAACAAGCTGATAGTCACATGGCGCGGCCCGAAGCGTGTAATCCTAGCCCTCGCCGACTACAGTTTGAGTTTGATTTCGAGTTACTGAGTTTGAGTCATTGGGGCTGCTGGAGGGAAACTCCCCCGGCGACCCCAATGAATCGAGTAGTAGCAAGGGCTAGTTAAGTTTTTTCGAGTCGAATATACTCAGTTTGGATATTGCCATCTACAACGCAAGCAACGCCTAGGGTGGCCGCGGGCGAGGACCCCGTGGATCCAGAATAGGGAATCTGGTTTTGGGGTTGTTGTGTTCCAAAATAATAATGAATAAATACCTCGATTTAGCGACAGTTTCCGCGAGTGTAGAGTAGAAAATAACACCATGGTTGCTCAATTAGGAATCGGACGAGTGCGATATATAGACACCCAGCTGGAAACTCAATTAGGTAGATTGTGGAGGTAATTCGCTGTAGTAGATTGGTAGGTAGCAAATATACTCGTTTAGCCCTGTCAGTTTCATTGAGTGATGCATTCAAATGACTTCTTGAAGAGGGAGGTTCGACAGCTCTGCCGAGTTCCGAAACGGGAACCATAATAAAACTACTATGTTCCGTGAAGGTTAGTTTTTGAAATCCGTTGTGTATAAAAGGGGACAGAAATGAACGGAACAAAACGTTCTTTTAAAGTACTTAGAGAAGTGCATGGATTCAGGGATAAGTGGCCTTAGGCACTTGGAGCAGTACCAGATAATCGCAATATCTGATTTAATCATCTAATTACTCGATTGAGATCGAGGTATATACACCTCCACACACCAATCAAGATGTAAACATTCTTGAGCCAAATCAAACTAGTAGCCGCAAATCAGGATTGTGATTTACTAGCCCCTGCTTTACTTGCGATACAAAAATCTCCACACGGTATAGACATTTATGGCCACTTAAGAAGTCCGAGAGTGTGACCACGAGTCCCAATATCCTTTTCTGCATTCCAGCGTATTTAGAGCCCCAGACACGATGCTTCCGCCTTGCCGTGTGAAGGTTGCCCTTGATCTGGACTTGTGCGAAAAGAACAGTAAAACTATCAGTTTGAACAGTTAACGAGGAGTGATTGGATTGAAATCAGTGACATGTTTGTCGTGCTTGTGTAGCTCAGGGGTGTCTGCTTTTCAAGCAGAAAGCCAAGGGTTCAAATCGCGTTGAGTGCACTCATCATCTTGCTCATATACGTATATGGTGTGTTGTGCAGTTGACTGATCCTTTGGAATCCACCAACAGAACGGGCCCACGGTGACCGACTAGGTGAACCCATTGTGACACAGATTGACGGACAGCATGTTTAGTATCATATGGTTCGGATGCCCCTTCTATCACGGGTTCGATGCACTATGTTGATTGCTTAACACTGCCACGTCTAAAATCCAATGGTAAAGCGGCCCCACAGAAGGATATTGTATCACACGAGAAAGAACCTTTTGCTTGTGGAGCCAGTACAACCGAACTCGAATAACTCTTCATGATGAGGCGCCTATCCATCCTACACAATACGGTAACGTTGCAACCGTTCTCTCCCTTATATTGAACCAGTGCGCTGTATTCTTTACTAGCCAACAAAGGGCTCGGGCCGTATTGAGCGTGGCAGAACTATTGCTCCTCTCCCGGCGGGAGGGAAAGCGTATTGCCCAGCTTGAGTAGCAGCACCACAGTAGCCTTGTAGATGAAGATAAGATGACAGACACGCCTCTCCATTTGCATTAGTTATGATGTTGCTGCTCCAGCACTCCAAACTCTGGCGGAAATCTGTGTTGGATACTTTAGGACACACCTGGAATTGCCGTATGAGGATTGAACTAAAAGAGCACAAACTCCTAGACCATCCATTTTGAACCCCTGAGGTGCTGTAGAAGACGCACGTTCGACTGAGACTGCGGAGATGGTTTCTCTCCGACCAGAGCTTGTCGTACAAACACAGTTGAACCTGTCTCCCGTGCGCCGTGCGTCTCGTGTCCATCAGAAATGCTTTCTAAATTTTCAACTTTTTCAACCTGGTGACGATAAAAGGACAACTGTGCCAACTCGAGCAAACAGTGCGAGGCGAAGATCGCAGTCGTCCCAAAAAGGAGGATTCAGCATATTTGCAGCCTCCAGCAGAAAGGTTACAGTCTCTCGCACGTCAATCGGATGTGACTCCTTCAAGAAAGATCGAAGAAAGAGTGGCGGCTAATCAAGTCAATATTCAAGCGTCTTCTCATCAAAGGTAAGCCAGCTGGCCAAGTCGACAACATCTACCACTGTATCGTAAGCACGGAGTACGAGGGGTAGCGTTGGATTATCGACCCAGACGAGAGTCAGCGTGCCAAGATGACGGAAAGTACACGGCGATCGGCTCCGTCTATGCGCTGGCAATCAATGGAGAGCGCTAGAAGTATCTCAAGATGTTTCGCCGAGCCAAAGACAGACATAGAATCAGGACAGAGCACGCCAAGACATCCCCGTCCATGACTCGCCGCTAGCGCCGTGTCGACCATAAGTTGGAGCAAAACGCATGCATGCATGTTTCACAAAATACGGTAGGTCGGGTACCTTCACATTTTCGATAATAACTAGACTATTAATTATTGGAGGGGAATGAAACTAATACCACATGTTCTTAACACCTCTATAAATATTTGAGCTTGTTGAAATTTAACATATTACCTCTCGTTGGCATCTACAAGTCAGAAAGTGT
This sequence comes from Pythium scleroteichum, assembly GCA_023335855.1. Taxonomy (NCBI): domain Eukaryota; phylum Oomycota; class Peronosporomycetes; order Pythiales; family Pythiaceae; genus Pythium; species Pythium scleroteichum. The sequence continues at coordinate 9,542 of JAADVR010000611.1, read as the reverse complement.
CTCTGAAGGCACCTAATCGCCTGTTATGGTTGATAGGAGGACCTATGACCTATGATATTAATATAGACAGGTATATGAGCTTCCATTGTTAACCTACCCTCGATAATATCCGCACAAGCGGCAATATTAGCCAATCGTTTCAACTGGCGCAAAACGCTGCAATATGCATGGTTTTGCGGTTTGACCTCTATACTGGACTGTGTCAACACCCCGGTTGTGACTTTCGTGACTCTCTGTCCTGAGAGTCACACCGAGGACAGCATGTTTGGCCGAGAAAACAGTTGAAGAAACATGTGTCTGGTGCGGTTAGGTTTGCGTTGAAGAAGTGTTTGAGAGCCAGAAATTACAAACCTACCCCATTCTTCAAAGAAATCACAGAAAATAACACTAGCTCAAACTCTGTGAAAGCCCTCAATCATTTTGGAACCCTTCACGGCGCCCATGGAGGTGGCCACCGCGCGCACAATCCAGAATAGCCTCGTGATGCAGAACGCACTCCAACAAGTGGTAGCGGACGCGCGCCAAAGCCGTCCGAAGAACACGACCAAAAACTACGAGAACAAACAATTCGAATGGATATCTTGGTGCGAGAAGCAGTCGCTTGCTGACGGGACCCTCGTCAACGAGGGGAAGCTTTTGTATTTTTTGCGTGATGTTGTTGGTCAACGAGGATCTAGAAGACTCGTAGACGGCCAGATGCAACCACTATCGGCGGACGGGCTCGAGGGCTACGTCAAGCCGTTGATTGACTTGTTTAGCACACAACAGTCGGTTGGCCTCAACCACGAGCTGCATCCCCGTAGTAACACGCTGAAAGCGTACTTAAAGGCAGAGAAACGGCAACGCTCGAAGCGTAAACACATTGAATATCACGATCGTGGCGAAGGCACAGTTCAGGACACGCATACCCAGGACGAACTAAAGCGAGTCGCATCTCATTATTTGGCGCTCAATACAGGACGTGCACTTCGTGATCGGCTCGACATGCTCCTAGGCCACACATTAATGGCCAGAGGAGAGAGCACCAAGAAGCTACAGCTTCCCGATCTCTTCATGATGGAGTTACAGGATGAAGGCGCTACTGACTGCTCCGCGGCGATGGTCATTCTTAACCAGGGAAAAATGAACCAATTCGGCCGCATCGAGTACGGCAGCTGCATTCGTGCTCGAGATGTCGAAGTTTGTCCCGTTGGTACCCTTGCACTACACCTCTTCTGGCTATTTCAAATTGCCCACGAACCCTTCCTCAATATGAGTAGTCGTGATAGGTGGTATGACTGCCACCTAATCAATGGAAAAGACAGCTTCAAAAAGATATCCTACGGTGCTCAAGCGAATACCTTGAAGAAGGCGATGGATTCCTGCAGTATATTCAGCAAAAAGGTGCGCTATTTCATGCATTCGCACTCTTTCACCCACCCATGGATAACATTATTTCACACTTTTCACTGATTAACGCTTTTCATTGATTCACGCGTTTTGACAGGTCACTCACATTCTTCGGACCAGTTCATGTGTGATTGCGGAGGCGCACGGCACCTCAGACGCCAGTATTCGACGCGGCGGTCGTTGGATCAACGATAAAATGGAGGGTTGCTATCTCACGACGCTTCCGAAGGTGTTGCAGGGTTTCACGCAGAAGGCGGTGACTACTTCCAACCCAGAGCCGAGATTAGTGTACCAGCGGAGCTTCTCTCTCAGGTGTTCCCTCAAGTTGAAAGTGCTCAAGCCCTCTTCGATTCGGTTGTAGTGCAAGACATTGCCGGGTAGGGCTTTCTACGGCTGATGCGTTGGTCACGGGTGGTTGTGATTCACTCTGTACTATTCAGACTTGCTTACCCAAATCATACGCTGTGGTGCGATCCACTCTTTAGCAGCCCAGCCTACGAGAGTTACGCGGCAAAAGTCCGAACGTCCGTGCAAAACACGCATGAGGAGCCCACTGACAGGATACTCCGCCAAGCAATACAAATTCTCGCTGGGGTCGTGCAAACCGGCCTGCAAAGTGTAGGGACCCGACTCATAGCCATGGAAAGCAGTCTATCAGGCGTGAGATCCGATATTCAGAAGATTGTGTCAGGGAAGTTCAAGATTTCGTTTGTTCCGGGGGACGCTGCTATGTCCGAGGGAACCCCTGCGTAAGAGGCTCAGTCGATTCCGCCCGCTCTTGACCAAAACTACCGTCTTTTCCGTCAGCTTCGGTCTGTCGAGGACGTATGGCAAGAGTATTCTGTTGGCTTATCAGGCTGTCCTGCTGTGAGGTTATTGGACGAGACCTTCGGTGCAAAGTGGCGGCAAGGAGAATCGGACGCCAATACTACTCTCGTCGGAAAGTTTTCTACGACAGTATCAAGTTCTTGTCAGTTCGAGATTCTGTGCCCGAGGCGACAGTCACCCAGCTTCAAGAAAAGATTCACCGCGAGCGAGGGTTGACGCTAGACAGACTGATGAAGGAGCTGAATGTCCGCCGACCAAGCCCTGTGTTTGATGAACTAGATCACTGACGAAGCCACACTTTCTCAATTTCATGATATGACAATATATAACACTTCAAGCCTTGACAGTAAAACACTTCAAGGTTTATCTAGTCATAACACTTCTATGAAATCACAGATATCAACGCATGCTGCTCTTCAAGGAAACGGTGAGGAAGCGAAGGGAAGGATGAAGGCGAGTACGGATGGCGCGCGCAAGAAGAAGGAGCACGCGGAGGCTGCACGATCCGAGAAGATCCACCGCTGCATCTATCTGGTCGTCTCGGGGAAGCCTGAGCTCAACCGCTTCAAGCCGTGCGGCAAGAACCTAAAATATTACGCTTTCCGCACTCACCTCGAGGTCCAGCACCTGGATCCGGAGGATCCCCTACGACAAGTCGATGATTCGACAGTACATCAAGGTCGTCGACGACTCTTCTACCATGGAGGAGGTCGTACAGCGTCTCACTGCGATTGAGACCGTGCTGTGTGCGATCGTCGGCCACTTGAAAATCTTCGACGTGGGCAGCGGTGGACAGCCCGACCTTAAGCGCGGGTGCTGCCGAGGGAGCGAGCGAGGTCGCGAAGGAGGGCGCGGAAGGAAGGCCCGGAGAGAGGCGACGTCGACTTAGGCACAGACTCAGGCGAAGGCGACGTCGTTAGTCTCCCCCCCCCCACTCCACCGACGAAGAATCCGCACCCCCGCCAGCTCCGAAGGAGTCCAAGAAGACTGCGAAGACAACGACGCGCAAGACGGCAAACACGCCCACCGAAAACCCGCCTCTCACTCGCCGCGCGAATCGCATGTGCGCCACTAACTAGGCTTTTCTCTAACCAGAGAATCATACTGTTTCCCTATGCTACTTTATAACACGATTGGACACTTCTCATCAAGTCGTCACAGAAATCTACCCCTATCTGATGATGTGTTCCAGTTTGTCCACACAGAACTATCGTGACTCGGGGTTGTGACTGGATCCAAAAAAATATAGACACAGCCTCTGTATACTAGACCTCTTTCCCCTTCCAAAGTGATGGAGCATAAGTATGCATATTGTATGGTTACACAATAACCCGAACCAAAACATTAGGAATTTCTTACAATAGATATTGTATCGAAAGCAGAAGGGTGTCTTTTACAAGAATTGAAGTTCGCCTGAATTGAGCCCATCCGAATAATAAATAATAAATTTTGTATATATATTCGGATGGGCGCTGTTTAATATTAATACTGTAGCTGGTTTATTCAATTAGTCAATAACATAATATAGTAGATACGAACAGTAAGCACGACAATAATAAAGAATCCAATGGTATAGGCAGGTATACTAAGAGTACTTGAGTCTTGCAACGAGCACAAAGAAGCCGCTCACCGTAATCAACGTCGCGACCCATAGGTGTCTATGTAGTCCTCCAGGAACTTCTGTCGGTCGCCTCTAGCGCACTGGTGCGCCTTGTACTCGATCACATCGCTTCTGGAGCCGGTCTTGAGGCGGAAATGTAGAGTGTGGTCGAGCACCGAGACGTGCATTGGGGGACCTACCCATGTTCCGTTGTCAGAAAGAGCCATGACCTCTTTTCTGATGGCAGCGTGCCACTGCGGTCATTGTGGGGAGCGTCGTGCCTCGGCGAAGTTCAGCGGCTCTCGAATGATATTGCACACACCATGAACGCGACGGCTTGCACCTCAATGTGTTGCGCGATGCGCCGTGATCGGCGATGCCAGTCGGCCTGGAAGTCTCCGTAGTTGTCCTCCCCCACATCGGCCAGCTCATGGAACATTCGGTCGATAAGGGTGGCCGCCGGTGTCTCGAACACTGGTTACCAGGACCGGGGACGTGAACCTCGTATCCTTTGGCCTCACCACTGGCACCCACGAACGCGCCAAACTCGCCTCGAGTGTTTGTGAACCGATGATACTTGATCCATAGCGCTTAAGACACGCACGAGGAAACGGCTTGCCCACAGATAGGCATCCTACTGACGTCCGGCTTGGGTTTGAAGATCTTCTTGTGGAGGCTAATGAGCTCGCCTCGTTGCGGGATACGGTATCTGACGGAGTTCGCGTGCGGTGACGCATCTATTCACATCGCGTGGAGGAGTGTAAGCATGGCGGATGCCATCTCAGTGACTATGCGAATGGCCCACTCGGCCACTCCGTTCTGGAATGAGCTGTACCGCGCGGTGTGTTCTTGAATAATACCCTCCTGCGCTACGAGCCTGAAGTCCAAACCGAGGAACTATCTGCCCGAATGACTTTGATGTCAGAGACGGGCACCTAGGCTCGGCGTCGAATTTTGGCCCGGGCCAACTTGCGTTACATGCGCTCCGCCCCGTTCCCCTCCGCTCGCTGGGCTTGACCACGCTAACCCTTTCACGGTGGACGGAACTGGCTGGATCCCCGAAAATGGCTACACTGTTGCTTGATGATACTGCCCATCACTCAAACACTGTACCAGATAGTTGGTTGTACTACTACAGTATTCGCTGTATAAGAGCATCTCCACCGGTTCACACAAAATGGTGTCGCTAAATCTGTACAGAAAACGACAAGCAAATCCGTGGGGATTTGCTCGCCGTTAACTATAGGGAGATGCGCAGACTGGCGCGACAGGGAAATCCGTGCGACGGGGGGTGGGGTGGGGGTGGGGGAGAACACTGATTGGTTAAGATAATGATAAAATATTCACAAAAACAGGTGGAAAAAGTGAACAATGTACGAAAACGGCGTATTGATTTAGCAACTGGGCTCTGTGATCTCTGGTGTTGGCTTGAGGAGCGCCGTCTTGAAGCTCTTCGCGATCGTCTCCTCACTGAGGCCCTCCCACGCGGCAATCGTTCGGCGAATCATCGCCAGGCGCTTTTGTGCGGCTGTGGGCGCGGGTCCGTGATCCTCCATGAGCCAGAGCGAGCGCATCTTGGCCTTGAGCGGGCTCATGAAGCCAACATCCAGCGGTTGGAACACCGACGTGAAGTGCGGTGGTAGCGGGCATACCGCACAGCGGGCTTCGTCCGCGACGAGCTGCTTGGCCTCAGGGCTGACGTGGGTGTCGAAGGTGTCCAGCGAAAGGGCGGACGGAACGTGGACCTGGAAGCGCAGGCACTCCATCACGTATGCCTTCCAGCCCACTGCGTCCATCCATCTGTTTGTCTGGACCGTGTAGTAGTGGCCGGCTGGGTATGTCGCCAACTCGTTGGTCTCGATGGTTCCGCCTTGTTGTGCTTTCAAAATGAAGAAAATAGGGAGCCTTTTACCGTCAGCACGGATGGTCATGTGAGACAAGCCGAATGCTTTTGCGTGGTGTCCACCTTCGCCGAGCCGCCCTTGACAGCCCAAATGCGCGTTGGCGGCGCGTCAAAATTGACGGCGGTCTCGTCGACGTTGAGGATTTCGTGCGGCTCATAGGAGCTGCATTCGTTCCAGAACTTCGCTGCAAACGCGTCTCGTGTCGCGATCAGCTCCTTCGTGTAGCACGGGATGCGACGCGGAATTCCATGACTTTTCACACAAAACACGTTTATTTCACCGCGAGAGACTGTCAAAATATGGTAAACGTACCGATGGGCAAAGCGCTAGCACACTCGCATGAGTGTGTTGTAGGGGTCTGCTAGGCCAGTCAAGTAGACCTGGAGCCAATGGTTGTGCTCTTGCTTCATGTAGGAAATCATGTGGAGAGATGACAGGATCTGTGAATCGAACGTCAGTTCATTTACAATATGCACGAATCAGCAAAATTCGGACCTTCTCGTCGCGACGCCTGTCTTTCATGTAGACGATTAGACCGTGGGCGAAAGGGATGATTTCGTTGCGTTCCTGTCCCTTCAGCGTCTTCGAGCGCTCACTGCCTTCAAACGCGAAGATCCTGGCGGAACTGTTCGCCAGTCGCGCAGTGTCGACTCGAGGGCAGGGATGCTCCGCGCGACTGCGGCCAGGCTGCGCCCGACCTCAAGCTGGCTCAAGTGCTTCGCGCTTCTCCCAGATAATGTAGGACGCCTTCTTCCTCATAGCTTTTGCGAATGGTACGGTCGTGGACATGCTCTCGCAGGTTTTGTAGAAGCCGTGGTGGCCACCCACCACGGCCCTCAGACCAGACATCCAAAGATACTGTGATTGGCAAAAAATGTGCAAATGTGAGCCAAGCCAAATCAAAAGTTCCACGGTCGACCCACGGATTTTGGTGTCCCGCGGATTTGCCTGTCGTTTTCTGTAGCATGGGAACATGTGTAAAGGATAGCAGGTAGTCCAAATAAGAAACCCTCCTGATTTGGCGCAACCACGCCATATGGGACCTCGCTTGGTGTGAACCCGGCGTGGTTTACGCCTTCTCTTACACTCCGAGTATAATATACACGGACCCACAGGCTCTGTTGGCTACATAATATGTAGCCAACAGAACCTGTGGTATTTTATCACTACATCATAACATACGGTTAAGTGATACCGTTTAACGTGGACCGGAGGAGATGTTCGTAGAGCGCATAAATTCCGGTTTAAGGACCAAGAATCGCTATGCACGCCCATACCAAGGCGCTCTCTGGACACGCGGTCCAGAGATGGCTGACGGTGGGCATGTGCGGCGGTCTCTGTGGATGGTGTCCCATCCGGAATGAGGGGTCCATTTACACTTCATATTTGTATCCCTATTCTCTGCTCTAACTGACCGAACGAACGAAGCACAGGCCCTAGAGCCTCACTCTCGATTCCTCTAACAAACCCTCAAGCCTCTTGTTGATCTCGCCCAAGAACTACAGATTAACAGCCACATCCAGCTCCGATGGCGGACAAAACAAGGTAGAGCGCTCGCACCAGCCAAGCTGACTCGACCGGTCGTCAAGACGACCCGGCTGTTGCAGCACCTGCCAACCCCCCTTCCCGCAGCCCATCCTCCGCAAGGCGTCGACCACGCAGCACTGGCGGTGCAGATCGTGTCGAACCCTATCATGCAGGCTCCCGGCCTCGACAACGCCGAGCAGCCCGAGCAAGATCCCAACCTGGGCGTCGAGGAGGGCAAAGCAGAAGAAGTAGCCGCGGCGCCAGGCGCCAAGGCGGTCAAGATCGATATTGAGCATCAGCGTCCAGCCATTCGACGGAACAGCCCACACTGGAAGCTACGACGCCAAGGCTCGCGACTTCGCCGAGGAACTCAACGGCAAGATGGAGATCGTGAGGGCACTTGCTGGTCAAGACTGGAGCTGGCCTTCAGCTTCTTCTTGCGCTCGATCACAGCCGCGTTTGCGTCGGCTGCACGCTTCTTGTTCTCCTAGGGCTTGCCGTGCTTCTGGTTGATCTTGCCCTTGCCTTTTCTTTCTCGAGCTGCGGCCGGAGGAGACTGCATCTTCGCCCGCTTGGCAGCTTGCCGTCGTTTTCTGCCTTGCGCATAATCGCAGCGATAGCCGTCTTGAGCTCGGCTTCCGGATCTTCACAGTCGAGGTTGATCTTCGTTTCCATGAAGTCAGTGTACTTCGGGTGCGCGTTGCGCGTGAACGCGACACGTATATGCCTCGCGTTCGACGCCAGCGATTTACCACCTTCTAGCGCGTCCGTCATCTGGATGAGACAGTCCGAGAACTCACGGTACGTCTCGTTCCGTTTCTTTTTATCTTGTCGACGATGTCAGTGCTCAGCAACACTGGTCGGAACTCGTGGTGTTGGTGCAGTCGGCGTACGAAACGGCTGGGTTGGCAGTCAGCCTTCTACGCAGTCACCGCCCGGCCATGTCGGTCACAGCCATCTTCAGCACAGCTTTCTTCACTCGGTCCCAACATCAACACTCCGCGCGCGGGTCTGAAGTGGACGAATGCGGCGAGTTCGGTCACCGGCACTTATTGTCGCAAGTTCCTGGAGGGAAACAAGACTAAGAACGAAGACCACGGCGAGGCCAAGTTCGCGGATGCCGAAGACGACAGCAAAGACGAGCCATGAGGGCATGGCGCCGGGTGGGGCCAGATCCGCTTGGATTTGGCGTCACACCACCTGAAGGGCCGCTCCGACTACTTCACGACCACAAGCACGAACCAAGCGCTCGTTGTGAAGGCCGCTGATCGCAGGTCGGTGGCCAGGGTGAAGGGACGACTAAAGGTCAGGGCTCTAGTATACGACGGTCATGGCAATGGGGTCGCGCGGCCATGTACTAGACAACGTCTACTATGTGCCAAATTTCCCACAACGCTATCAATCTTCACACTGGTAACCACCGAGCATCAGATCAGCTTCACCGAGCGCGCATGCACGGCGTTCGGCGGAGACCGCAAGAGAGTGGAGTGCGTCGCGTTGGTATACAACGGTGAGTATCACGTGCTCACTGAGGATCAAGAACTCGACGCACAAGTGGCCGTGCTGGCCACTCCGCTATTGGCGCTCGGTCGTGACTGGGATACCCGGCACCGACGCCTCAATCAACTACAAACCCTTCGTGAACTGGCCAAAAGCAAGGCCATCAAAGGAGTCCGCGTACAGCCAGGTGCCAAGCCTTCAATGTGCGTGGTGTTTTTACTAACAAAGACAGTCCATCGCGATCCACCGGCCGAACGCACCAGCAAAGATCGCGGATGGTGTGGTCCACGCAGATTTCAGCGACCCTTGGCTAAATCCCGCGAGGGATACCGCTTCTTCAGGGGTCGTCTCGGTTTAAAAGGAAGGATGACCTCACATAAAATGCAGCGATGACTATGACTACCTGCCCATATCGAACACGCGTGGAAGCCGACTGTAGGCTACCACACCGCCGGACACTTTGCGATCTTCCGAGCACGTGGGGAATCAAGACCAGGCACAAGTACGCAACGACTACGCGGTAATATATCCTCTTTCCTATATCTAGAGTTCTCGTTTGAGGCCCGTGGAGGACTGTGACGCATGACAGCGACCAAGGGAGTTTGCTGAAGGTGGGCTCGTGGGAAGTCGGCGAACGTGAGGCGGTGGAGGGGGGCCGCTCGCTGAAGGACTTCACACTCACAGCAGTGCGAAGAGGCCTTCCCCTCGGCGGAGACGGCGCTGCGGGTCGCTACCCACATCGTGCAGGACACGTGGCGGCGGCCGGGGGGGGGGGGGGGGGGGGGGGGGGGGGG
>JAADVR010000610.1:0-21192 GCA_023335855.1 Pythium scleroteichum | reverse complement strand
CGCAGCGCGTTGTTCCATCTGAGCGCGGACAAGCGCGCTATCACCGATTATTTGGATCTTCACTGGCTTGGTTGCAAAGCGCCGGGCACATTCCTGGAGACCCAGTGCGAGTCCCACGTATTCGGCTTCGTTGTTGGTGTGCATTCGACGAACGGCAGCGTGTAGGTGGCCAGCACGAGCGAGATCAGCACGCAGCGCCGAAGCGCAGGGATGCTCACGGATTGTTGATGCATGAAGACCATGACCAGCACGAAGACGAACTGGCGGCCGCAGTAGTAGCACTCGGCAGCGGCCTTGGACGGCCCCGACTCGAAGACGTCCAGTGCTAGCAGCAGAAACAGCGTGAGCGTGAATGTCCCTGTCGTGGCCCCCAGGATCCACAGCAAGGGCTCGAAGGCCGGCAGGACCACTCGACGCGCGGCACTGCTGTTGCCCTTGAGCGAGTCCGACCGGCTGTGTCGAAGGTGAGCGATGAGCGCGAAGCTGAGAAAGCACATGAGTCCATAGCCCAACACCATGATGATCTGGACCGTGTGGGCGCTGGGATTCATCGGAGCCCTGGGAACCAGTATCGCTGTGGCGGCGGAAGGTGGCTCGACGTCCGAGTGGTTCATTGTCGCTTCGAGGCTTTGCGACGCGAGGTGGCGATTGGAAAGTGCACAGCAAACATACAAGGAGGCGCCTGCGCTGGAGGGGGAGACGCGTTCAAAGAGCCCAGACGAGCCCGTTCGAGGGGGATTTAAACAGAACGATCGACTTGCGCCCACCGCGTTCGAAGAAAACCCAAACGCGTTTCGCTCGTCGCGCCAGCCGCTCGCTGACTCTCCTAAAACGAAATGGTGCTTGAGAGGTGGACTTGGAAAGCGACGAGTTGCATAAAAGGGCACGTTGAAGTGTGACTCTTCAAGATCGCGCCGGCCAACTTCATTCGACTGGAGGTCTCCGACCACATGCCGCGGCCTGCTCGTTTGAGCATCTGAAATGATTTCTGCGGCCTGCGGACTGTTCTCGTCTCGCCGCCTGCCTGGTAAGTCGGCGCGGACTCGGGTTGTACTGAACGCAAGCGCATTGTCGTCCAACGGCTCGGAGCGAAACGGCCATCGGGCGACTGAGCGGCTTGGTGCTCGCGTTCTCGGAAGCGTACGCGTCTTTCCGTCGAATGCGTGCGGCTGCCTGGATGTTGAACGCAGCGGACGGGGCCTCTGACGAGCCAATTGAAGCCTCCAGATCGTCTGGCCAGCAGCACGGATTGTCCCACGTCTGTTTAGTGCACCACACAGCCACGACAACTCGTGCTCCAGCGCCTACGGCCTTCGATGGGGGGATCTTACCAAACCCACTTGCCATCTAATGCGCGCCAACGCCTCGTTCCCTCCACTGCCGCAGCTCCCGGAGCCGCCCATCTTCGACCCGCCCTACAATGCCAGGCTCGCTGCTGTCCTCGATGGCTCGGCGTTTCCTGCTGATATGCCCCCGGACCAAGTCTACCACGCCCAGCTTGGCGTGCTGCAGACGATCATCGACGAGCTTCAGTCGACGTCCGTCAACTTGGCCATCGCGCTCATGGTCGCGTGGCTGCTCATGGTGGTCATGTGCGGCCTGCTGCTCGTGCGCATCCGCCGCAATCGCCAACTGGCGCTGAGCGGCGACGCCGAGGCAGCGCGGAAGATTGTTCTGCCGGCGTTCGAGCCGCTGCTGTGGCTGCTCTGCGGCTCCAACCTGCTCTACGTGGTGGTCTACGGCGCGCTGCTCGCTGGAACGGACATCCTGAACAACCAGAACCGGCTCACCATTGAGATCGCGGTCGTTGTGAAGCAGATCAACGGCTTGCTCGTGCCCATGTACATGCTCCAGCCCAGCCTCTCGCTGCGCGCGCTGCGCACTGCCACGATCCAGAGTGTGGCGCTATCGATCTACACACTCCCGGTGCTTTTCGTACTCACCGCAGTAGAGTCTGAGCACAACGCGCGCGTCCGCTACTGGACGCTGATGGCCGCGCGGGGCCTCGCCTCTGTGTATCTGCTCTTCCTCATTGCCTACCCTCCAGCGCGGGCGAGCGCCGTCACTTTCAGGGCCACTTGCGGGTACGTCATCAGCATGATGCTTCTGATCTTCGCCACTGCCGAGTCGTTCCATCGCGGCCATCCGGATGTCGCCAAGACACTGGCTTGGGCCGTTACCTTCTACTCGATGGTTCTGCCTGTCTGTGTGTGGCTGTTACTTCGCGCCGACACGGAGCACTGGCGAGGCATCGGCAGGCGAGCGGTGGAGCTGCAGGAGGTCTTCCGTCGAGCGAAAGGCAAGATCGACGAGCGCGTCTCGTCGCAAGGCCTCCACGTGCTCATCGAGATGCACCGCAAGTTCATCATTGACTTTGCGCTTCTGCAGCTGCGCGAGCGCCTCCGCGAGAGTACGAGAGACGACGCCGCCGCCGCCGTCTACCGCGGCTTCCTCCACACCAAGAAGGTGCCTGTAGCCGTCAAGATCTACATGCCGGCCGAGTTCACCGAGGAGATCGCGGCTGAGTTCTCCCACGAGGCAGCGCTCTGCGGCTCGCTCGTGCATCCCAACGTCGTCAAGTTCCATGGGCTCTGTGTGTGTCCGCCCAACATCTGCCTCGTGACCGAGCTGTGCCAAGGATCTCTCCAGGACGTCGTCGACACGCACACTCGTGGGGTTACGTCTGGACGGGCGCTGTCCACAAGGCGGCAGCAGTTCTTGATCAGCCTCGGCCACATGATCGACGCCGCTCGAGCGGTCGCGTACCTGCACAGCTTCTCTCCCGCCTTCGTCCATCGTGACATCAAGCCGAGCAACTTCCTCGTGAACGACGAGGGAACCGTCAAGCTCACAGACTTTGGCGCCTCTCGGACTCTCGCCGTGCGAACCAACAGCGGCCATCAGCATCAGTCGATGGACGCCATTCCCACGAATGCGGCCTGCAGTTCGGAGGAGACTGGGCGTGCGGTCATCGAGGTACCAGGTGTCGTCACAAGTTCTGCCAAGTACACGGCTCAGTACATGGCTCCGGAGGTCATCAAGGGCCGCCACGCCGGCGCCTCCATCTACGGCGAAGCCGCTGACGTCTTCTCGCTGGCGATGACAATGTGGGATGTTCTGCATCCAGGCTTTGCAAAGTACCAGCTCGGCAGCACTGCCAAAGGCAGCGGGACGTTTGGACGACGGAACTACGGCCACGAGCGCGACTCGGAGATCTTCGAACTGGTCTTTGCTGGCCACCGACCGATGCTGGATCCCGCCCTGCACCCAAGCCTGAAGGGACTGATCGAAGCCGCTTGGCATGCTGACCCACGCCATCGACCGACGGCGTCGGCCATCGTGAGGACGCTCGCAGCGGTTCAAGAGGAGGCGTGCGCGACATTCTCGCTCGAGTTGATGAGCGAGCTGAGCGAAACCAACCGCCGCGGAGGGCCGAAGCGAGCGGTCTCTTCAAGCTTTGCTGGCACCCGCGCCGTCGAAAGGCTGCACGTTTGCGACTTCGTGGACACGCAGAGCGAGGCCATTCGGCTCGGCAATATGCTCATGGACAGCGGCTTCTTGCACCACACCAAACACGCGCGGCCCTTCGAGTACGCCGGCTCGCAGTACATTTTCGACGAAGACCAGGTCATGCTGTGCCAGCCGCTGGCGATGCTGGATCTCGACGAGATCACCAGCCGTCGCACCTCGCATGACGTAGGCATCGACCTGCGCGAAGGTGACGACGAGCGAACTCGGCGACTGCACCACCAGAGAAACCGGTCCACCGGCTCCAGCTCCCAGCTGCACAGCGCAGAGCGAGACCACGAGAAGCGAAGCTGCAGCTCTCGCGTCCTGATGGAACGCCGCTGCGCGTGCAGACGGCTGGGCCAACGTGTGGAGAACGCGTCGACGTCGCGGCGCCGACTGCGCCGCAAGTTCAGAGTCTTCGCGGACGAGAACGTGCTCACCGCGCAGCTACTCGCAGACGACCAGCAGTTCAACAGCGCGACCGGCGGGGACTTCACGGCCTTCCAGGAGCCGTCTCGACGGTGTGCGGGCACCTTTGGGGGCGCAGCGAGCGAGGCCGCGTGAGTGTTTCCGTAGTTGGTCTTCCTTTTGTTCCGGTGGGGCAGGCGACGACGAACGGCTTTCGCCAGACTGTAGGCGTAGGAATTTCAATAGTTCTCATTGTGTGGACATTCGTTATGGCTCCATATCGTAAACTGGAGGTGAGCTATTAAACAGCAGAGGGGGAGCTATATGCGACGTGTGAGAAATGAGACGACGGCCTACGCCAGGCGCCCCATGCAGTTGTAGTCGTTGTCCGGGAACTCGCCGAAGTCGCCCATGGGCTCGTCGGCCAGCAGTCTCGCCGTCACGAGGTTCTCGTCCTGGGACTTGAACTTGAGCCGCAGCCTCCGGCGCGTCGTCTGTGCCGACTCGATCTTCTGCCCGAGCCGGCGACACGTGCACATGGCGCCGGCCATGTTGTCCATGAGCACGTTCGAGCCGTTCTGCGATGACTCCTGGCGCCCGCGGCGGCCGTGCGCGTGGTGGTGGCCGGACGCGTCGGAGTCGCCCGCCGCACGCTTCGTGGCCTTGGAGAGGCCCTGCTGCGTGTACTTGGGTCGCCGCCCCGTCGCCGCGTCCCCCGAGTTGTCCTGGTCGGTCGACACGGTGCCTTCTTCGAGCATCGCGAGTGGCTGGCACAAGTGGATTTGTTCCTCGTCAAAGTAGTAGAGCGCGGCCGAGTAGTCGAAGCTGCGCGCGTGCTTGATGTGGTGCAGGAAACCGGCGTCCATGAGCATGTTGCCGAGGCGCACGGCCTCGTGCTCCTCGCTGATCTGCTCGAGCGCGTACATCTTCTCGATCGCGCGAGAGCCAGGAAAGCTGATATGTGAGACGTCAGCCAGGCGAGGCGCCGCGCCGGGCTGTTCGTGGCGTGGGCGAAGCCGCACTCGAGCGTCTCGATGAGCTCGAGCGCGTACACGGCGCAGGTCTCCTCCTGGATGGCCTCGAGCACGCTCACGATGTTCCGCGCGCTCGGGCGCATGCGCGGGTCGCCATGCCACGCACTCTGGATGAGGTCGCGCAGCGGAGGATACATGCGCTCGTCCAAGAAGGGCCGCTGGCCGGCGAAGACGCTCTCGAAGACCTCGGACTCGCGGCGGTTGTACTGGTCGCGGTCGGTCGTCGGGGCCGCCGAGGACGCCGTGCGCACGGACGAGTTGTACTTGGACTCGTTCGGGTACAAGATGTCCCACATGGTCGTGGCCAGCGCGTAGATGTCGGCGGCCTCGCCGTACTTGGACGTGCCGGCGTTCTTGCTGCGGATGACCTCCGGCGCCAGGTACTCGGGACTGCCGCGGAGATTTCCCATGATCTCAGCGAGTCCGTTGGCTCCGGCGACCAACACTTTCCGTTTACTCCCGTCCGCAGCCGTCGCGATGGTCGTCGTCGCCGCGAGTGCGACCGCGGGCGCCTCGTGCTCGTGCTGGTGCCCGCTCGTGACTCTTGTCAACAGCGTGCGCGACGCGCCAAAGTCGGTGAGCTTGACGGAGCCTTCGCGATCCACGAGGAAGCTGCCGGGCTTGATGTCGCGGTGCACGAAGGCCGGTGAGAAGCTGTGCAGGTACGCGACGGCGCGCGCCGCGTCGACCATGTAGCCGACGTTGATGAGGAACTGCTGGCGGTGCGGGTTTTGCGCCGTGCGGTGCGCCATCGAGCGCGTAATGTCCTGCAGCGAGCCCTGGCAGAGCTCGGTCACGAGGCAGATCGTCGGCGGGCAGACGCACATGCCGTAGAACGCCACGACGTTCGGGTGGCGCAGCGCGCCGCAGAGCGCGGCCTCGTGTGAGTACTCGGCCACCGTGTCTTCGTCGAAGGTCTCGGGCGTGTACACCTTGATGGCCACGGGCAGCTGCTTGGCGTTGAGCTTGCCGCGGAAGACCATGGCGCTGTCCGTCTCACTGATCTTGTGCTGGATGTCAGGGTCGCGAAGTCGATGATGTACTTGCGGTGGAACTCGATGAGTACGTGGAGCCCCTTGGCCGAGATGCGCTCCTCCACAAAGCCCTTGCGGCGGAAGAGGTTCTGGAGCTCCACGGCGCGCTTGCCGATGCCGCGCCAGTGCTCCGTGTCGGCCTGGAGCAGGCGCCAGATGAAGAAGGGGCACGTGGCGTTCCAGCCGACCGTGAACCAGCTCAGCGTCATGGACGTGTTGACGCTGCCGGCGCGGAAGGCCTCGCAGGACGCGAGGTAGAAGGCCTGCGTCACCACGTAGTAGCCGCTGCTGGCTCTGCTTGCCGTACTCGTACATGGCCCAGCACACCGGGACCGTGTAGGACGAGACGACCAAGTTGACGACGCACGCGCGGCCGAGCGCCGGGACCGAGAGCGACTTCTGCAGCATGTAGATCGGCACGAGCAGGTAGAGGAACTACTTGGTGGCGTAGATGCACTCGACCGTGAGCACCGTGGAGCTGACCGTGATGAAGTCGGCCTTGATCGCCGCCGTGAAGAACGCCGTGTACGCCGCCGTGAGCGCGGCCATGAACCAGAGCAGCGGCTCGAAGGCCGGCAGGATGATCTTGCGCGTGGCCGCGGCGTCGCCCTTGCGCGCGAGGCTGCGGTTGTGGCGGATGTAGACCAGCAGCGCGAGGCAGAAGAGCAGCACGAGCACGAAGCCGCCGATGACGATGCGCGACTGGTCCATCGACTTGTTGCCCGAGGCCTCGAGGATCTGCTGGACGATGTACGGTTGGAACTGCATCTTCTGCGTGTCGTTCATGCCCTTGAGCGCCTCGGCCAGCGCACCGTAGTACGGGTTGAAGGGCGCGTCAAAGATGGGCGGCTCGGGCAGCGGCGGCAGCGTCTCGAGCCCGGCGGCCGCGGGGTCGATGGCCGGCACGGGGCTCGTCATCGACGCGTTCATGGCGATCCAGTGCGGTCGGGACGAAGCAAAAGCTCAACTGCAGTTAGCACGCGAGCCGACGTCGTCGCCATGGCGGACTCGCATGCAGACGCTGAGTGTGGACGAGATGCGATCTTCTGTGGAAGAACACGCGAAGGACATGGAAGAACCGACCTCTTGGGCGATGTCGCTGCTGTTTAGAGCGAGGAACCGCGAAGGAACCGCGTCGAGTCCGATTTGTTCTGCGGAGAAGCCGCGAGGTTTTCTCTCTTCCTTGCCGTTCTTTCCACCGAGCACGATCTTTCTGTTTCGATGGGCTCACGAGGACAAGACGCATCACGCGTCTGCCTCCAACTGACAACAAGCGAGAAGAGGTCACAGCAGGACGGAAGCCAGAAATACAGTTTGGCCAGTTACACGCGGAGCCTCATCTCGCAAGGCCAGAGCCACAGCAGGTCGCCTAACAGTCGTGCGAGCATGTCACGTGGTGCACGAGAAGGCAGCAACGCCAATAACAACGGAAAACAACTGAGTGGCGTGTTCAACTAGACAGACATCAACGCAGGCTACGATAGAGAAGGACTCGAATCTCACGGCCGGCCGACCTGGACGTCGCCGGCGTGCTGGTCCTGGAAGGCCTCGAAGTCGCCGTCGGGCTCGTCCAGCAGCAGTCGCGCCGTCACTTGGTTCTCGTCGTTGGATTTGAACTTGAGTCGCAGGCGGCTGCGCGTCGTCTGCAGCGACTCGATCTTCTGGCCCAGCTTGCGGCAGGAGCACGCGAGCCCCGTGACGCCGTCGATAAGGATGTTCGACTCGCGGCCGTTGTGGTCGCTCGACGCGTGCGAGTTGCGAGGGCCGCGAGTGTCTTTGCGCGCAGGCTTGCCCTTGTGGTTCGAGCGAACTCCTCGGCTCCCCGTGGCCGTCGCCTCGGCGGGCGTGCTCGAGTTGCCACCGTCCTCGAGCATCGCCAGCGGCTGGCACTGCTGCACGTTGTCTTCGTCGAAAAAGTAGAGCGCGGCCGAGTACTCAAAGCTGCGCAGGTGCTTGAGGTGGTGCAGGAAGCCGGCGTCCATGAGCATGTTGCCGAGGCGCACGGCCTCGAACTCGGCCGCGACGTGCTGCAGAGCGTACATACGCTCGATGGCACGCGCGCCTTGGAAGCTCACCTGGGTCATGTCTGTGGCTGTCGAGTGGAGCCCGACGTAGCCGTGCTTGGCCGAGCTGCAGTCGAGCTCGTCGATGAGTTCAGCGGCGTACACGGAGCACGTTTCTTCTTGGATCATCTCGAGAGCCTTGACGATCTGCACTGCACGCGGCCGCATGCGAGGGTCCGGGTGCCATGCCGACTGGATCAGCTGCCGCAGCGGCGGGTAGACGTGCTCGTCCAGCGGCGGGCGATGGCCGGCGAAGACCCGTTCGAAGATCTCCGACTCGCGGTGGTTGTAGCTGTCGCGCGTGTTGTCCGACGAGGTCGCCGTGCGGACACTGGTGACGTACTTGGAGCCACCCGGGTACAGGATGTCCCACATGGTCATCGCCAGCGAGTAGATATCGGCCGCCTCGCCGTACATGGACGCGCCGGCGTTCTTGCTGCGGATGACTTCAGGAGCCATGTACTCGGGTATCTTCGTGACGGTCTGCATGGCCTCCGCGCGGACCGCCTGGATCGGGGCCGATGCGAGCACGGTTTGCGTGCCCGCACGAGTCACCACGCCGGTCGACGCCTGCTGCGTCGCGAGAGGGTTCAGCGTCACGTTGCGCACACTCAGCGTGCGCGAAGCGCCAAAGTCGGTGAGCTTGACGAAGCCTTCGACGTCGACGAGGAAGCTCGACGGGCGGATGTCGCGGTGGACGTAGGGAGGCGAGAAGCTGTGCAGGTACGCGACGGCACGTGCTGCGTCGATCATGTAGCCGATGTTGATGAGGAACTGCTGCCGGTGCGGGTTCACAGCCGCGCGCTTGGCCATGGTGCACGTGATGTCGTCGAGCGAGCCCTGGCACAGCTCGTGGATGAAGCTGATGGTCGGCGGGCAGACGCACATGCCGTAGAACTTGAGAATGTTCGGGTGCTGCAGCGCGCCGCAGAGCGCGGCCTCGTGCGAGAACTCGGCGACCGTGTCCTCGTTCACGTTGGCCGGCGTGAAGACCTTGATGGCCACGGCCGTCTGCTTGGTGTTGAGGCGGCCGCGGAACACGATCGAGTTGGTGCCTTCGCCGATCTTGTGCTGGATGTCGAGGTTGGCGAAGTCGATGATGTACTTGCGGTGCATCTCGATGAGCACGTGGAGCCCCTTGGCCGAGATGCGCTCCTCCACAAAGCCCTTGCGGCGGAAGAGGTTCTGGAGCTCCACGGCGCGCTTGCCGATGCCGCGCCAGTGCTCCGTGTCGGCCTTGATCACGCGCCAGATCACGTACGGCGCGAGACCGACCCACACGGCACTGGCCCAGCCGAAGCGCGTGCCCAGGGTGATGCTGCCGCCTTGGTGGAAGATCTCGCAGGCGCTGAAGTAGAGAGCCTGCACGACGAGGTAGAAGAGAAAGTACTCGCGGAAGGCGCGCGCGCTGGAGCGAGCTGGCGGCCAGAGGCACACGTAGAGGAACGGGAAGAACGTGAGCCAGCGCGAGACCCAGACGACCCAGTAGTAGAAGAGCTGCTGGTCGGCGCGCCCGTACTCCTGCATGGCCCAGATGATGGGCACGGTGTAGAAGGACGCGAGCAGCGTGAGGCCGAGGGCGCGCGCGAGCGCCGGCACCGAGAGCGACTTCTGCATCATGTAGATGGGCACGAGCAAGTAGAGCACCTGCTTGCAGCTGTAGGCCATCTCGATGGTCACGAAGGTCGACTGGACGGTCATGAAGTCGGCGTGGATGGTCGTAGACCAGAAGATGATGTAGCCCACGAGGATGACCGAGTAGGCCCAGAGCATGGGCTCGAAGGCCGGCAGCACGATCTTGCGCGCGGCCGTCGTGTTGCCCTTGGTCGCGAGGTGGCGGTTGTACCGGATGTGGATGATCAGCACGACGTTGAAGAGCAGCACGAGCACGAAGCCCAGCAGCAGCAGCATCGAGATCTCGTACGCCTTCTTCTTGGCGGCCTTGACCATCTCCTGCACGAGCACGACCTGCGCCTGCATCTGGGCCTCCGGGCTCAGCCCGGCCATGAGCGACGCCAGCGTGCCGTTGCCCTTGTCCAGTCCGTCCAGGTACGGGTTGGACGGCGCGTCGAAGATGCCCGGGCGCGGCAGCGGCGGGATGGACACGGGCGCCAGCGACGTGGGCACGGGCGTCGAGCCGTTCGCGGCCGGCGCGGCCGTCATGCCCACGAAGGACGAGAGGTCCGTGCCGTTGAGCATCTCGTTCACGGCCGCGCGCGCCGCCGGGTCGAGCATCGCGAACGCCGTCGACACGTTGGCCGAGCCGTTGAAGTAGGCGGCCATGGCGTCGGCCAGCGTCGACGAGTTGACCTTGGTCATGAGATCCTGCAGCGCGTCGAGGTCGAGCCCCATGGTGACGACGAGGGTCCGGAGCAGTCAGTTGGGAAATGACGACGGCCGTCGTGGAACAAACAAGTCCGCTGTCAAGCTGGATTCAGCTGGATGGCCCCACCGAGCGTCGAGCACTGCCAGCGCGTGGAAGAAAAAGAAACCCGCGCGGTTTCTTCCGTCGGCTTCTCAATCATGTTTTGTGTTTTGTGTTTGTTTGCCAGGAGCGTCGCGTCCGCGACTGGACATATTTTCGGCCAATCGCGAGGCCGTTTCGTTAGCTCGATGGGAAAGAAAGCCCCGAGTTTCTTCCAGCGAAGGATCGCGGAGTGTGCCTCTGGACAGCGGAACCTGGCCGATCTGGTCACGTGGGTTCGATTTTTTTTTTGTTCCATGGAACGCTCTCGCTGGTGACGACACACGATTGGTGTGTTATTCCATGGGCAGGACTTCACGGCGCAATCGCAGGCCCGTGCCGCGCGACTGATTCCGCCGAAGTGGACGCTCGCCCAGAACCAATAATTGCCGCATCTTCAATATCCCAGTGACGACACCGCTATGGAAGATAGACGACCCCCCGACGACTGTCTTCGCGCAGTGGCGAAGTCCACCGCCTCGGAGCCACTCGTCTCTCGTGGTCACGACCGCCGGTGGAAGCTTTTCAAGCCGACCGAGCGGTTCTTTCGATGGACGATCTTCTCGCGGTGGCCTCACCACAAGATGAGACCTGTCCAGTCGCACGCAACGAAGAGATCAAAAGGATTTGCTCACATGTCACAGACAGCTACATCCACTACACACAGAACGACCACCGAGCCCCCTCTCGCTGCTACGCCATCTCGGCGGCGCCGAACGTGCGCGCGCGTCGCGGTGCGGGTTCTGCGAACGCAGCGAAGTCGGTCGACGCGTGGTCGTCGGCCAGCAGCCTCGCGGTGAGCATGTTCTCGGCCGTAAACACTTTGAACTTGCGGCGGAACCGATGCCGCGACGCACTCGCCGTCGTGATGCGCTGGCCGAGCCGGCGACACGCGCACTGCTTCTCCATCAGAGCGTGCGAGCTGCGGCTCGGCGCAGGCATCCGGTCTCCCTTGCCGGTTCCGAGGCTCGGAAGGCTCGCGCTGCACGAGCTGTCGCTCACAATACGAGTCAAAGCCCTTGGACCCATCCCGAGCACCGCTGGGTTCTCCTCCGTGTCGAGATCCATGACGATGAGCGGCTGGCACAGCGCGATGTGGTCCTCGTCGAAAAAGAACTGCGTGCTCGAGTCCTCGAAGCAGTTCGAGTGCTTGGCGTGGTGGAGAAAGCCGCTGTCCATGAGCATGTTGCCGAGCCGGACGGCCTCGCTTCGAGAGCCCACGAAGCCGCACTTTTGGAGCTTCCCTGTTGCGTGCGTCCCTGCGAACTGACTCCACACATCCGGGGCCTTGACTGCTGAGAGAAGTCGACTGCGACCTTGCATCTCATCCATGAATGTGGCTGCGAACGGCGCACACAACTCCTCCTGGATAACTTCGAAGGCTGCCACCAAGGCCTGAGCTGTAGGTCCGCGACGTGGGTCCGCGTGCCAAGCACACTCGATCAGCTCGCGGCGGCCGTGGTGGAGTTCATGCTTAGCAGGGGACGTTCTCCGCAGTAGACTCGCTGGGTGACGTCAGGGTCGGATATCAATGCTGCGCCTTGTTGCGAGTCGGGATGCAAGATCTCCCACATTATCATCGCCAAAGAGTAAACGTCGGCCGCTTCACCGCACCTCGCACTTCGATCGTGGTTGCTGTCGACGATCTCCGGTGCTTCGTACCACAACCTGGGTGGACACTTTTCCAGAACTGTCCGCCCAGCGATCGAACCCCGCGCAGACTGATGCTTGCCGTTGGGGCGACCCGTCAGTGTGCGTGACGCACCAAAGTCCGTGAGCTTGACGCTGCCTTCGTCATTGACGAGGAAACTTGTGGGCTTGATGTCACGATGCACGAAAGGTGGCGAGAAACTGTGCATGTAGGCAACAGCTCGCGCTGCGTCGATGAGGTAACCGATATTGATCAGATTTTGCTGACGGTGTACTGGCATCTTTCTCACTCGACGTGCAACCACGGATTGAGCATGGATGACACTCTCGAAGGATCCTTGACACAGCTCAGTCACCAAGCAAATATTCGGTGGGCACACACAGAGACCATAGAACTTGACGATGTTCGGATGCACCAACGAACTGCACAATGCCGCCTCGTGTGAATACTCTGCGACAGTATCTTCCGTCATCTCGGCAGGCATGTAGATCTTGATAGCCACCGGCACTTTCTTCGTATGTAGAAACCCTCCATAGATTGTGGAAGACCCGCTCTCGCTTGATTCAGAGATGATCCCACGCAGTTCCAAGTGCGCAAAGTCGATGATCAGCTTGCGGTGCATCTCGATAAGCACGTGCAGGCCCTGAGAGGACACTCTCTCGTCGATCTTCCCCTTCGTGCGGCGGAACATGTCTTGCAACTCAACCGCTCGCTTTCCGATGCCACGCCAGTGCTCGGTGTCGGCTCGTAAAAGTGACCATACACTCACTGGTAGGAGCATGGCATACATCGCAATTACCCAACCGACGGCCTTGGATGCGTCCAGCAAGTTGTGGTGGAACGTGATTGCCATTGCGAGAATGAGGATTTCTATGAGTATAACGTAACTGCAGCTCAGTCGGAAAGTCCGAGAGCTGGCACGTGCCGGCGGACGCACCACGTACCCGGTCATGATCACGGCCAACAGCATTCTCGCAATCATCAACGTCCAGAAACAGATCCGCGCGTTCTCCGGGGACTGGATTGCATTAAGAAAAATCACCACGGGAACCGTGTACGCCAAGAGAATGACGGAGATCAAGGTCGCTCGAATCAGCGCACGGAGCGAGAGACTGGGCTGGAGCATGAAAATCGGGACAAACAACGGGTTGAACAACTTGAGGGCGACGATGATTTCGATTGTGACTTTGTTCTTGTGTGCGAGGACGTCAGTCGCCACGAGAAGAATCCCGTAGACCCCGATGAAGAGGAAGTTGGCGACCACAAGCGACCACAGGAGCGGCTCAAAGGCAGGGAGAACAATCTTACGAGCCGCTTGAGCATCTCCAGAGAGCGACAGTTCTCGGTATCTCCGGACGCGGACGAGAAGGTAGCCACCGAGGATGATCATGAGCAGCCACGCGAAGAGCAAGCAAATTGACAGGTTCCACGACGACGAATTCAACTCGTCCAGAATCGAGTTGATGACATCCACTTGAGCCTGGTACACCTGATCGACTGACATTGTCGGAGGAAAAGCGGAGCCGTTGAGAATTGCAGCCAGCCGTTTGTCATAGGGCGGATCGAAAATTGGCGGCTCTGGAAGCGCAGGAAGTGGCGGGTGCGTGGTTCGATTCGCATCATACCCCGCCATGGTGAGGACGACGGTTTGCGGCGTAGCCGGTTGTTTTGCAAGTGACAGCGCTCGCCACCCAGTGCGAAGTTTCCGATCTTTCCATGTTGGTCTCGGTTTCTATTGTCCTTCGCGTGAACAGTTCGTTGTCTCCTTCTAGTTCTCCCCGAGCCACTTTCATGGAAGAAAGAACGCTGCAAGAACATACAAAGGAGTGCGGTGTAGCGGGCTCGCACTGGAATGGATCAACGGAGATGGTCGCTCGTCACGACCACGGTTTTCTCAAGTGACACATCACCACACGAATGATGCCCAGCACTGGTCATCATCTGGTGAAATCTTCAGCTCTACAACCACGGCTGGGAACGAATTGTATGCTGGCTATTCTTGAAGTTCCACTCTTGGCTCATGCGTATCCTGTCGATTTCTTCCACACTTCAACGATCTGGTCCGACCTCAGCGAGAAATGGTCGCTGACCTCTTCCAAATCCCTTCACCGTAGAGAATTACGAGCGCTCGATTGTTCAGTGGCGTTCAACTGGCGTTCATAACATCTTTCCACAATCCTCGATGCTGAGCTTTTACGGACATCATCTTGTCCCCGCCTTTCGAATCCTTCTACCTTTCACCCGGCAAGGTCGAGCTTGATCAACACAAAGCACCAGATATCTGTATTGCTTTACGATCGCGCAAAACCTCCATCCCAATCGATCAGACGATGGAAACAGCGAAGCTGGCAAGTGGTGATGGGTTTCTTCTTGCTTGTAGTGCTCTTCCTGCATGGTTGGAGCACTTTGTCTGTTCGCTCCATCGCTCCAATCTGTTGAACTCAATCATCTGTGAAGTGAGCAACACTGACGAGTGACTAGAACTCTGGCGAAGACGGAGGCCTCAATGGATCATAGCGCCCGTACCCGTCAGCATGTGCGCGCCAGGGGACAAGGAACACTATGTACCAAGGCAAAATCAACGGCTGGTTAGCTCATTTCTAAGCCCAGCTGTTCATCATTTCAATTGTCAAGTCAGTCGGTGGGAAAGCTTAGTCAGACCACCAAAACAAGCCGCATGGCCGATCACTCGGGTGACTGTGGTGCCTTCGTGGAGATCGTCCTATATTCACATCGGCACTATAGACTTGGCGGCTGCCGATTCATGGCCGTCTATTGCTTTGTGTCTGCGTTGGGCCTTAGATTACACCGAGCTTCTTCAGCTCACGTTCCTTCACAGGGTCGTGTACGTAAGTATCGCCATTCTTTATGTGCCACAGGGCACCGCCCAAGTTCACATCCCACGACCGTTCTGGGTACGCCTCATCATGAGGGACGTAGAACTTGGTACTCATTCCGTTGCACGTGCCGTGAATCTTAGCATATGCTCGAAATGCCGGTAGCAGCACTTGTTTCCATCGCTCGTCGTTGAAACGCCACACGAAACCGAGCTCCTCCATCTCTTCACGAAGCGGCTTTGGAAGGTCGATTTGACCGGCTCGCACGCGGGTGATCCAGTAGCCCAAGCGGAAGCCACGCGCTTGTTGCGGCCATGGCCCACCTTGTTCAGGGACGACAAAGTCGGTGCTGATGAGGAGATCTTTGTGGATCTTGAGATACGCCTTCATCGCTGGTTGCACAATCCGGCGTGCTGTGACTTCGACTCGATCAGCCGAGTTCCACACGAAACCAAGTCGATCTAGCTCTGCACGACTCGCTCGCACTTGGTCTTCGTAGACGCCCTGGTGCCGAATGCTCTTGACTGTATGACCAAGTCGCCAGCCGTAGGCGCTTTCAGGCCATGGGTCTTCGGCTGGAACGACGAAGTCTTGAGGAACGTCGCAGTGGCCGTGCACATGGGCGAAGGCTTCAAGGGCCGGGAAGATCGTGAAGTTCCAGAGACTCTCGGACAAATCGAACGAGAATCCCAACCCGTCCAGTTCTGATTTGGACTCCTCGACATAATCGGCGTACTTGCCCGAGCGAACCATGTACACGTGCCGGCCGAGGCGGTAGCCGCGCATGTGAACAGGCCACGAATTGGACTCGTCGTCTTCGGTCGGGATCTCGAACGCCAGAGGGACGTTGACGTGACCGTGGATCTCCCGATACAATCGTAGTCCAGGCATGAAAAACTGGCGCCACTTGGCGTCGCGCACGCTCCAGATGAATCCAATCGCATCGAGCGCAGCGATGTCGTCTTCGTCGAGAAAGCTCTTCTCGCGCCGAAGCTTCGCGACCTGAAGCCCCAGATGATAGCCCCACGTCTCCCGCGGCCACTTGGTCTCGTCACCAGCCGGAACCACGAACTTCTGCGGCACGAACAAGTCGCCCTCCAACGCTGCAAAGCTCTTCAAAGCAGGGATGAACACGTTGTTGAACGTGTACTGACGCCACGTAAACACCGGAAAGCCGAACGCCTCGAGAGCTGCGAGGTGCTCGTCGCTGCCTTTGGGCTGCTTCCCATTCGCCACGGCCTGCATGAGTTTATGGGTCTTCATTCCGAGCGCGAGGCCACGTATTTCGCTGGGCCACGCAGTCGAGCGAGGGATTTCATAGCCGATGTGCACGGCGAAGTGGCTCTCTCGCTCGTAGAAGGTCCGCAGCGCCTGGACGAGCAGCGAGAGCTCCCTCTGGCGCTTGGATTTGGGACGAGCAGCGGCAGAAGTCTTGCGGCGGCGTCCTGTGGACGAGGCGGGACGATCGGAGGTGACAGCACTGAACCATCGAGACGCCGCGGGTGATAGCGTGCGCTGTAGGTCGCGTGAGGACACTGCAAGAGCACCATTCTGCAGTGGAGCTGTGGCGCTACACGGTCGCATCAGTTGCGTCGAGGCCCGTGTGCGCAGAGCTGAGCGCCCGGCGAGCAACCAGCGGCGCATCGTCGTCTTGCTTTTGAGTCGATTGCTTGTACTTTCGCTGGTGGGCGATTGAGGAGAGAGCTGTATTCGAGGTATAACCATTCAATTGGCTAATAAAGAGGTATTGTGATCATGGATTGGTTGAAAATACGTGACTTGGCCACGGGCGTCATTTTCGAGCTTCGCCCAAGATGAGCTCCTCGTCGGCGGCGTGTCCGATCTGCTCGCGCCACTTCCGGCCCGAGAACCTCGCGCTGCACGTCGAGTCATGTCTCACGCGCAGCGCGTCGGCCGAGAAGAAGCGCAAGCGTGACGAGAGCAGCGGGCTCTTCCTCGGAGCCGACAGAGTGAGTCCTCTCCAGCCGGAGCGAGGCAACAGCGACCTGCCGAACGGATCTCGGACGGATTCCCCATCCACAGCGCCATCAGAAGCGCGTGGACAAGGCGACGATGCGAACAAGCGCAAGAGAACGGTCAATGCGAACGCGCCACTCGCGGAACGGCTGCGGCCCGCGACGCTGGACGATTTCGTCGGGCAAGAAGAACTCGTCGGACATGGCAAGCTGCTCTCGACACTGATCAAATCGGACCGAGTCCCGAGTATGATTCTGTGGGGGCCGCCTGGATGCGGGAAAACGACGCTGGCGACGATCATCTCGCAACGCACAGGGAGCAAGTTCATCGTGCTGTCCGGAGCGACGTCGAACATGGCGGATATGAAAGCGGCCATCGACAAGGCACGCAGCGAGAGGAAAATGTTCCGGAGGCACACGATCGTCTTCGTCGACGAGATCCACCGCTTCAAGAAGAACATTCAGGACTTTTTCTTGCCGCCAGTAGAGGACGGCACGATCACTTTGATCGGAGCGACGACCGAGAACCCTTCGTTCGAGATCAACAACGCCCTGCTCAGTCGGTGTCGAGTCTACACGCTGCAAAAGCACTCGCTAGAATCCATCCGCAGTATCCTCGACCGAGCAATCGCCTCTCACAACGAAGGTTCGCTTGTCACGACCACCGTCAACGGGTCGCCTGTCAAGCGCGTGGAAGCTGAAGACGCCGCTCTCGAGTACCTGGCTAACCAGTGCGGAGGAGATGCTCGAGTCGCTCTCAACTGTCTGGAAATGGCCGTCCAAACCGCTGAGACTATAAACGAAGGTGGCGTCCTGACGATTACATGCGACCACGTCAAGCATTGCTTCGCTCACCGCCAGCCGCTCTTCTACGACCGCAACGCCGACTTCCACTACGACATGATCAGCGCCTTCCACAAGTCCATCCGAGGCAGCGACGACAATGCAGCACTGTATTGGCTGGGGCGCATGCTAGAAGGTGGCGAGAACCCTTTGTTTGTGGCCAGGCGAATGATCCGCATCGCCGCTGAAGACGTGGGTCTTGGCGCACCGCACTTGATGGAGCAGGCCGTCGCAGCCTACCAAGCCGCCCACTTTATCGGCATGCCCGAGTGCGACGTTGTGCTGGCCCAGTGCGCAACGCTGTTAGCGAGAGCGCCAAAGTCGGTCGAAGTGTACAAGACATACAAATGCGTGAAGCAAACGATCCGGGAGTGGGACCAGGGTGCACAGCCAAACGTGCCTTTGCACCTGCGGAACGCGCCGACCAAGCTCATGGAGAATCTGGGCTATGGCAAAGGCTATCTCTATAATCCAGACTATACAGAGGAGGAGACCAAAGACCAAACGTACTTGCCCTCGGAACTGGTGGGCACCAACTTTTTCGCCGAGAATGGCGAGTGAATTATGTAAAGCACAAAATTGGATTTCGTTTACGGATTCTCTTGTCCCAGAAGGCATCCCTGGGCCATGGAGGCGGACATGTCTAGTGCATGGCGACGGCAGCGGCGACGACGACGGCAGCGAGGCTAGCGGCGATCTGACCGTGGCCAGCCGCGTCGGAGCTGCCAACAGTCGTCGTAGCATTACTGTCCGCTGAGCCGGAGCTCTTGGTCGCGCTGGCGCTGATGCTGGTGCTCGTGGTGGCCTTGGCCTTGACCTTCTGGTCGCAGTGGTCGCCGAGGAAGCCTTCGTTGCAGACACACTTCTTGTTGGTGCACTGTCCGTTGCCGCTGCAGGCGTCCGAGGATGAGGCGTCGCAGTCGGCGCACTGGTTGCCCGTGGTGCCGGCCGGGCACTCGCACGACTGCGTCTCGAGGTTGCAGACACCGGCTGAGCACTGACCGGGCAGCGCGCACTTGTTCGAGTCCTGGACGTCGCAGAAGTCGCCGCTGTAGCCGACGTTGCAGCGGCACTGGTACTTGAGCTCGCCCGAGGTCTTGGGCAGGCACGTGCCGTGGCCGCCGCAGAGCAGCGTGGCGGCCTTGGTGGTGTTGGTGTCGAGGCAGGCCTCGATGACCGTGGCGGCCGAGTCGAGTGTCTTGGCGAGCTTGCCGGCATCCTCGGCGTCCGTGAAGCCGAGCTTGCGCGCGTTGATGTCGACGTCGACGCAACCGTAGATGACCGAGAGCGGGTTGCCGTCGTTGTCCTTGGCGCCGGGCACGCAGACGACCTCGCCCTTGACGCTCTCGCCCGTGGGGTCCTTGGCACACTTCTTGGCTGGCTTGTACGTGCAGACACTGCTGATGAGCTTGTAGGGCTCGGTCCAGGACGAGAACGTGGGGCAGAGACCCGGGAACTGGCCCGAGCACACGTCGGCGTCCTGCTTCTTGGGCACGCACTGCTTGACGTCCTCGGCGCCCGCGCGCGTGGTCTGCAGCGCCACGCACTCGTAGTTGGCCACCTTGCAGTCCTCGGGCTTGGTACAGAAGCCCGGCTGCGCCTTGGGGCTCGTCGACTTGACCTTGCCCGGCGTGTAGGCGTCGGCCGCCGCCACCGCCACGAGCGCCAGCAAGAGAACTGATCTCGGCACGTGCATTATGTTCTGCGAGGGAAGAACCGTTCTGGAGCCCGCGAGTCCCGTTGTGCCGCCGGAGGATGGAGAGTCAGAGATCGATTACTGGGGTCGACGAGAACGCAGCCACGCCATCAGAGAGGGATCCGGGACAGCTGGAGAGCAGACGACGGCGACAGGGACCTGGCGCCACGCCTCATGGAGCAGTTCGCTCGCGGCGTCGTGGTGGCGATCCAGAACAACGCGGCGACAGCTGGACGGCATCCGGAGACGGGTGACAGTGCTAGACGCTGTCCGGAGACGGATGGCAGCTGTGGCCTGCCGTTGTCCTCGCCCGCAACGTTTCGAGATCGCGATCTCAAGCTCCAACTCCCATCCCCATAGATCCGGAGAACTGACGTCAGGCATTTATTGTTATCATAGTAGATTGAAGAGGATACCATCTGTCAGAATGAAACCAACTGATTTTGAGCAGTCGAACAACTCCACGAAAAACGTCCAACCCTACCCGCTGTCGGTTGTTGCGATGGAGGGTACAAAGCGAGGTTACGTTACTCACGAGGTTGCTCGATTAGGACGGAAGACTGGCTTCTCTGAAATGGCTTCATGCTGTTTCGCGAGGCGGCGGCAGGAACGAGCCCTCGCGGCTCTCGCACATCTCCACGCGGTGCTCGCGTGGTGAATATGTTACGCTGTAAATCGCGCCCTCTCGCGCCGCGTCGTAGACCCATCGCAGCAGCGCGTCGGCAAAGCCCAGACAGACCTGCGGATCCTGATTGCTCACGGGCCGCCGTTAGTTAATCAACCATCTCGTTTCATTCAGTCGACGTGCGTACCCAGTACTTGCGGCAAAACGACGGGATCTCTGTGGTCGAGAACGTCTGCAGCTTCTGCAGCTCGAAGTGGTCGTTGCGGAACCCGCAGACGATGCGCGGCGTGCCCACGAGAAACGACTGGATCCAGAACGAGAGCAGTTTGTAGCGCTCGAAGGTGAACCGGTCCTTGTCGCTCCGCAGCACGCGCGTGGTCTTGAGCTCCACGTACGCGTAGCTGTCCGAGGCAGCGTCGTACGAGTCGTAACAGTCGATCTCGGCGCCCACCACCAGTCGCGTGTCGCCCAGCGAGAGCGAGAACAGTCCGCAATATTCCTCGTCTTGGTTCACCGCCCGTGGCTCGCTCGTTTCGGTGGCATACAGCTCAAAGCGACGGCCAGAGTACATGGCGTCGGCCTGGTTCGCTGGCATCGGCTGGCTGTTGCGTGCGAGCTCGTCGGGTGTGCGACGAACGTCCAAGTAGACACATCCGTCGCGCTTCTCAGCACTCAGCGTCCACGGATTGGACGTGTTGTAAGGTGTCTACTGGCCGTGCAATGGAGGTTGATGAGTGTACGAGTAGAGCCCGCCCGAGGAGCTACTCACGCCTAGAATTTTGTTCAGGTTGTTCCGGAAGGTGACGAACTGCGGCGGCCGCGACATGCGCTCTTTGCAGTGATCCAGCGTAGCCAGCAGAGGACCCAGCGGCGCCGGCGGAACCGCCGGATCGGACTCATCCTTGTGAGTGTGACCCTCGACGCCGTCGAGCAAGTCAGCACCAATCTGTGCATACCGATGGTAAGACCCAATCCACTCTCAGTCGTCGTGGCCACTCAATAGCTCACCGGAGGTGTCCGATACTTCTTCTGCACATCGTCAAAACGCGTG
>JAADVR010000609.1:0-21269 GCA_023335855.1 Pythium scleroteichum | reverse complement strand
GGAGATAGCATGCTGTGTGATCTGTCATAATAGACAGATCACACAGCATGCTATCTCCGTGTAAGACCGATTTCAAAACGTGGAGAGGCAGAATGCCGCTTCCAAACCAGGCATTCTGCCGCCGAACCTCTGTCCAACCGATTTGAAACGCCCTCAATAGCTAAATAATTGGGGGTTGTGACCGGGGTTTTATCAAGGGTTACTCAACGTATTTATTTATCAAACAAGGTTCAGATGCGTTAAAAAAGCCGCTAATCTGCCAGATTTGCTATTCTTTTTGACAAAATCGACGAATCTCCCAATTCATAGCGTGGTTTGAAAGCCTTGGTTTCCAGAACCGCGATGACCAACCAGGTCGCAGGGACCGTGATCCATGCTTATTACTAGTAATACAGCTGTACGCTGGATTACGTTTCACGCATTGGAGTTGCCTAACCTAGACTAGAGCGTTTCCCTCTGCTTTCAAATGTTGATTCATCAATTCAGTACAGTAATCTGAAGGTGCGCAAGTCTTATTGCTTCTGCTGGCAACGACAGAGTGGGTCTCTCTCCTTGTGTGTCTCCAATGTCACGATTTGCGTCGTCGATCGCAAAGGCATCAGTTACTTAACCGTGGCATCATCGGATTGAAAACCGCATAATCTTGTTGATCCCGCGAAATCAAAACCATCATTCCACGAACAAGGATTATCCTGATCGCATGTCCCACGTACTAGTTGTCGTCCACCTCGGTTCCCTCGGTGAGCGAGACGGAGTAAGTCAAACAGCTGGGAGTTTGGATTTCTTCAGCATCATCAGTCGCTGCTAGACGTCATTGCACAGGATTATGCTGGCTGTGAAGCAGAGATCGCTAAATCTGAGGAGTCGATTCTTTGTCATGTGAATCGTCAGAAGTTGGCCGGTCACACATTCTGCAATTTGCCGATTGCTCCACACAGCCAGCGACTCGGACAATTGCACTCACCGCCGCGACTACCATGGGCAGTGATCTCGAGACTCCGATGGTCGAGAAGCCGTACGACGGCAATCCGACGATCGAGTACTCGAGCGGGAAGGGATTGCTCAAGCTCGGACCTGACATGCTGCACCACCACATCTCCTCCAAGCTCGAGGCCGGGCTTGGGCGCGGTCTGCCGCAAATGGAAGTCCGCTTCAAGAATCTCTCGATCACAGCCGACGTGGTCGTCTCGACTGAGAACCAGAACCAAGACATTCTCCCGACTCTGCCGAACGTCGTGCTTCAAGCGTTCAGCAGCTTGTCGGCCAAGAAGACCAAGGTGACCAAGCACATCCTCAAGAATGTGAACGGCGTCTTCAAGCCTGGCACCATGACGCTAGTGCTCGGTCAAGCCGGCTCGGGCAAGTCGTCGTTGATGAAAGTGCTGAGCGGCCGCTTCCCGCTCGGCTCGAACACCAAGTTGGAAGGCGAGATCCTCTACAACGGCGCCGACAGTAGCGACGTGCGCCGCAGACGTCCGCAGTTTGTGTCCTACGTGACGCAGCGCGACTTCCACTTCCCCACGCTCACCGTTCAGGAGACGCTCGAGTTTGCGCACGAGTGCTGCGGTGGCGAACTGTCGAAGCATGCTGCCGACATGTATACGAACGGCACCCCGGAGCAAAACCGCGAGGCGCTCGAAGCTGCTCGAGCGTGGGTTAAGCACTATCCCGAGATCGTGATCAATCAGCTCGGTCTGGACGTGTGCAAAGATACGATCGTCGGCGACGCGATGACACGAGGTGTCTCTGGTGGCGAGCGCAAGCGTGTGACGACCGGCGAGATGCAGTTCGGTAACAAGGCGGTGTCGTTCATGGACGAGATCAGCACAGGTCTCGACAGCGCAGCGACGTACGATATTGTCAAGACGCAGCTGAGTCTAGCCCGCAAGCTTCGCAAGACTGTCGTGATCTCGTTGCTTCAACCGTCGCCAGAGGTCTTTGAACTGTTCGACTACGTGCTGATTCTGAACGAAGGCCACGTGATCTACCACGGTCCGCAGGAGAATGCGCTCGGCTTCTTCGAGAGTCTCGGCTTCCAGCGCCCAGAGGACCGCGATGTTGCCGAATTCTTGCTGGATATTGGTACACACCAGCAGCACCAGTACGAGAAAGGTCGTCCCGACGGGTCGAAATACCCACGCAGGGCTTCGGAGCTTGCCGAGGCGTTTGAGCAATCCTTTATCCACGAAGCGATGCTGCAAGATCTTCATTCACCGCAAGATCCGCAGCTCATCAAGGACCGTGAAGATTTCTTCGACAACGTGCCGGAGTTCCATCAGTCGATCGCAGCGGAAATGATGACTCTGTTTCGCCATCAAGCCAAGGTCACGTGGCGTAACACGCCGTTCATCGCGAGCCGCGTCGTCATGGTCATGATGATGGGGCTCATCAACGGCTCCGTCTTCTGGCAAGTTGATCCAGAGGAAGTGCAGATCATCTTGGGTGTGCTCTTCCAGGCCGTGCTCTTCCTGTCGTTTGGCCAGTTTGCTCAGATCCCCACGTTCTTCAATGCTCGCGATGTGTTCTACAAGCAACGCGGAGCCAACTTTTACCGCACGGCGTCATATGTCATGTCTTTTTCGCTTAACCAGCTGCCTCTCGCTGTGGTGGAGACCATCGCGTTCGGTTCGATGATCTATTGGATGTGTGGGCTCGTGTCGTCCTTCACATCGTTCCTCATCTTCGAACTGATCCTTCTCTTCACGTCGATGGCGTTCACGGCCCTTTTCTTCCTCTTCTCGGCGTCATCACCGAATCTCACGATCGCCAACCCCATCTCGCTGATTTTGCTGACATTCTTCATGCTCTACGGCGGCTTCGCGATCAGGGAGACCCAGATGCCCGACGCACTTGTGTGGATTTACTGGATCAATCCCATGGCGTGGTCAATGCGCGCCCTCGCCATCAACCAGTACCGAACGAGCGACTTCGATGTGCAAATCTATGGAGACATTGATTACTTCACCCAGTATGGCAAGAACATGGGTGTCTACTCGCTCGAGCTCGTGGGGTACAAGACCGAAAAGTACTGGATTTGGCTGGCGTTCGCCTACAATGGCGCCATGTTTGTGCTGTTCTCGTCGCTTTTATGGTACTTCCTCGAGTACAATCGCTTTGAACAGCCTGAGAACAGCGATCTCGCGAAGAACGACAGCGACGACAAACAGCGACCGTCGTTCACAAGCTCAACGAGCTCCGGATTTGACTACACCCAAGCACAGACCCCACAAGGTGGCTCAAACCGCGAAGCCATCCTGGAAGTAAGCTCGACCAGTCGTGAGCGCAAGGTAACTCCGGTGACGCTCGCCTTCAAAGACTTGTGGTACACCGTGCCGAACCCGCAGAACCCCAAAGAAGGACTCGACTTGCTCAAGGGTGTTAGCGGCTACGCGCTGCCAGGCACGATCACGGCGCTCATGGGCAGCTCTGGCGCTGGTAAGACAACGTTGATGGATGTGATTGCCGGACGCAAAACGGGTGGTACCATCAAGGGTCAGATTCTCCTGAACGGCTTCGAGGCAACGCCTCTTGCGGTCCAGCGCTCGACCGGGTACTGCGAGCAGATGGATATCCACTCGGAAGCCTCGACGTTCCGCGAGGCCTTGACGTTCAGCGCCTTCCTGCGACAGGATGACGAGATCCCGGCGAGCGAGAAGCACGATTGGGTTCAGCAGTGTTTGGATCTCTTGGATCTACGCCCGATTGCTGACAAGATCATCCGTGGTAGCTCCGTCGAGCAAATGAAGCGACTGACGATCGGCGTTGAGATGGCGGCGCGTCCGAGTGTGCTGTTCCTCGACGAGCCAACGAGTGGTCTGGACGCGCGATCGGCAAAGTTGATCATGGACAGTGTCCGTAAGGTCGCAAACACTGGTGTGACCGTGGTGTGTACGATCCAACCAGCCGTCGGCCGAGGTGTTCCAGGTATTCGACAGCTTGCTGCTGCTCAAGCGTGGTGGCTTCACGGTGTACTTCGGCGAGCTGGGGAAGAACGCGAGTGAGCTCGTCAACTACCTCCAGTCGATCGAGGGCGTCTCGCCACTGCCACCAAACTACAATCCCGCGACGTGGATGCTTGAAGCCATCGGCGCTGGAGTCGGCAACACGGCAGGGCAGACGACGGACTTCGCCGACGTCTTCAGCCACAGCGCCAAGAAGACACTGCTTGAGCGCAACTTGGATCTCGACGGCATGACTCGGCCTGCGCCGGGTGCATCTCCTCTCACGTTCATGAAGAAGCGTGCGGCGTCCAACACTACCCAGGCCAAGTTCTTGATTGGCCGCTTCATGACGATGTACTGGCGCACAGCCTCGTACAATTTGACACGTTTCTTCATCCAGCTGTCTATGGGCCTCATCTTCGGCGTCACGTATTCCAATGTCGAGTACCAAACTTATCAAGGAATCGTCGGCGGTGTAGCAATGGTGTTCATGACGATTCTCTTCAGCGGCTTCATCTCCTTCAGCGGCGTCATCCCAATGATTGGCGAAGATCGCGCGGCTTTCTACCGCGAACGTGCCAGCCAGACGTACAACGCACTGTGGTACTTCGTAGGCGCCTTCCTGGCCGAGATTCCGTACGTCTTCTCGAGTGCGCTGCTCTTCACCGTGGCACTGTTCTGGCTCGTGGGCTTTGAAGGCTTTCCTCAGTTCTTGTACTACTGGTTCAACGTCTCGCTGTACTTGCTCGTGAAGACGTACATCGGCATGTTCCTCGCATTCGCGTTGCCGTCGATCGAAGTGGCCATGGGCATGGGCGTGCTCTTGATGTCCATCTGGGGTCTCTTTGCAGGCTTCAACCCGCCGGCGTCGGCAATCCCCTCGGGCTACAAGTGGCTCTACCAAGTCACACCGCAGCGCTACACGCTCGAGACGCTCGCGACCATCGTCTTCGGCCAGTGCGAGTCGTCGCACCCAGACCGTGTGGCGTGCAAGCCGCTGCTAAACCCTCCACCGACCGTCAGCAGCGGCCTCTCGATCGCCGACTTCGTCAAGCAGGTGTACAAGATGGACTATGACAACGTCGGCCGCGACATCTCAGTCGTTGTGGCATTCATTGGGGTCTTTGCGGTGCTGACGTTGCTCTCACTGCGCTTCTTGAACCACACCAAGAGATAAACGAGGCATTTACTGGAGGGCTCACCGCCTCGCGTAGTGGATGCACCCGGCTGCTATCCTTTTCTTGCATGTTGCATTTCTCTGAATAGATACAACCAACTATGATTTTCATGAAGCCATTAATTTCGTATACGATTCAGCAGATCTTACCGACGTCGTCTTAAATTCAGCCGAGACTCTGCCGGCTTCGAGTCGATTGACACTCGACACAATCTCAGCCTCAATGAACAAGCTCGTGACTCTGGCATTTTGACTGGGAAACCTTCGATTTGGCGATTATCCCGCACAATGAGAGCCGAAAAGTGACGTGACAGCCTATTCGAGCACACGAGATCAAGCACATGGCATGAGTCACATCACAGGCCACATCAGCAGCTATATCGGACTCGGACGGGAGGCTGCCTTTGCGCGGTGCTTGTAAATATTCCATTGCTGAGGGTTTAGTGGACACTCGCAATCGATGACCAGAACTCCTCGAGCGCGCGTTTCTCGTGGGCGATTTGCTCGAGCATGATCTCGCGGAAGAGCAGCTCGTTCCACTGCATTGAGAGTTGCTGCGTCGACAAGTACCGCGCAACGCCTGGCGAGGGCGAACCACCGCCGCTGTATTCGTACCTCCGCGTGCTCAACTCACGGTACACGGTCCGCTCGACGCCGTCCGGACACATCTCCTGGCGGATGATGCACCTGCAAATGCAACGATTAAACTTGTCACTCATAAACCCAAGCACCAGGCATGGCTACGTACGCGCCGACGCTCTGCCTCGTGATATCAGGCGTGTCCTCGAGCGGGTACAGATCATCGACGTCCACGAAATCCCAGAGCACGACCGCGCAGTCGCCGACCATGCGGTACATCGTGACGGCGCGCGACTCGACAGAAAAATCCTCGCCGCCTTCGTTGCTGCAGCGCCGGATGTTGGTCACGCGATACTGTAGATTGCGCTGGCGCAGCGCGTCGGCGTCCAGAATTTCGC
Source organism: Pythium scleroteichum (assembly GCA_023335855.1). Classification (NCBI taxonomy): domain Eukaryota; phylum Oomycota; class Peronosporomycetes; order Pythiales; family Pythiaceae; genus Pythium; species Pythium scleroteichum. The sequence continues at coordinate 15,174 of JAADVR010000609.1, read as the reverse complement.
CGGCCAAGTTGACCCACTTGTACGACCGGCACCGTGCGATAATGTCGCAGATAGCCACGCAGGCCGCGCGCAGCACCATGGGGACGTCATAGTCGCCGAGGACGAAGACGCTCGTGGACGTGATGGTCGCCGGCTCACCCGGGGCGTGAACGAACGTCGCGTCCACGTAGTTGTCGGCGAGCGAGATGGCCTTGGTCTCGCGCTTGAGCAGGTCGATGGCCGTGTGCACGCGGCTCTCGCGCATGAACAGCTCGAACTCGCCCAGCCGCAGCGCTGGGTCTTTCGGAAGCCGCGTGAAGTTGTGCAGGTGGTGGCAGAGGTTGACGCTCTGCTCAACACACAAGTAATGATGAATCCAGACTCCACCCAATCTCCGATACGAGAACGAAACTCACCAGCGACGGCGGCGACGCGTCCGAGAACATGCCGCGTAGCCCGCGCAGGAACCGCGTCTGCTGGTAGACACTGTGGCGCAGCGTGTCGCACTCGCGCTCGGCGCGCTGCCGCTTGAGTCGCTCGCGCGCCGCGTGGTACTGCAGCGAGCGGTGCGGCCCGCGCAGCAGCGAAAGCTGGCCGCGCAGCTGCTTCTCCTCGTCCACCAGCGCATCGATCGCACGCTGCCAGCGGCCCAGAGCATTAGCGTCGGGACGCGGATTGGGAGGAAGAGGCTGCGTACCTTGAGTCGCGTGGCGCTGCTGACGCGCGGCTTGGTCGATCGGGGCGGCGCGCACCGGTCGGTCGACGAGGACGACGACGAAGGCGACGACGCGCCGTCGAGCAGCGCGAAGGCCTCGGCGAAGAGCGAGTCGACGGCGTCCAGAGAGAGCTCGCCATGAGGTCCATTCTGCTTCTTGACTATCTGAGTCGGGGAACCCAGAGGTTTTGTCCAATCAGAACAGTTTAACGTTTGTAACTGTTACACTACTTTCCCCAACTCATGATTCATAATCAGGAAGACCAATTTCACCCAATCATGGTCGTCCTTTGTCTTGTGATTACAAACGAAGGTGTCCGTCGTTGGGTTCAATACAATTCACGGTATGATCAACTCCCCAAGTCAACAGCCAAATGCACGCGAACGACGACGAGCTGCGCGAGCTGCTCGCGCTGCTGGTGAGCGGTGACGAGCAGGAGGCGGCAGAGGCCGATGTGGCGCATAGCCGAGACCGCCGCAGGCCGCAGAGCTCGCACGCCAAGATGCGAGTGAGTTTTCTCGCGCTCCAGTCAACGATTCCTCGTCATAATTGAGCTCTTCGACGACTAGAACACGCTGCGATTGCTGCAAGACGAAGCCTCGAGACTCACAGACGAGCTGGACCAGTTGCGCGGCGGACGATCGCCCAGCCACGTCGCCGCGATGGAGCGCGCGCTTGTCGAACGGCGCAAGCGAATGCGAGCCGAGTACGAGTGCGCGACGCTGCGCCAGAGCGTCTACCAGCACACGCAGTTCCTGCGCGGACTCGACTCGCTCTTCCTGCTGCGCGCTCGCTTCTCGCTGGTACGAATGGGTTTCTTTCGAAGAAGGTTCCGCTGAGAACTCACACCCTCGATTGGCTCCTAGCGCGTGAACCTCTGTCGATATCTGCACCACCACGCACGTCTATCAAGTGACCGGTCCACTCGCTGGACGGACGTGGCGGCGTCCTACCGCAGCGAGCGGCTCCACACGGCCATCGAGGTGCTGACCCGCGAGACGTCGTCACTGTCCGCGGACTCGGAGATGGCTGGCTGACTCGACGTGGTTGTCTCACTGCGAGCGCGCCGAGGACAGCGCCGGCTTCCACGCTGTGACCACCACGAGTATCTACGCCGTCGACACGAGCGATCTCGGCGCCGTCGCGCGCGGCACGTGCGTTGCGATCTGCGACGGCGTCAAGCGCTGTCCGCTCGGGAACCAGGTCCACGTCGTGCGCGACGTCGTCGACGCGACGGTCTCGCGCGATCTTCTCTACCGCATCCTCGCGATCCGCCATCATAACGTCACGACCAGCGCGGATATCTTCATCGAGTCGCGCGTCGTCACGTCCTACACGATCACCGACGACTACGCCGTCGTGCTGTGGGACTTTGTCGACGACGACCAGCTCAACCCGACCGACGCGACGGTCAACATTTCTCGAGAGGTCACTGGGGCGTACGTGGTGGTTTCTGCCTTGGCTGCTACATTCCTACTGCTAAACGGGGCTGCCTACTGATAGGAGTTTGATCCGGTGTGAGATGTGCGCCGACGGCGTCGCCCGGACGGTCGTACGCACGCTCTACACCAAGCGCATGCAGTTCCACGGCGATGACGTACCCGTCAAGTATGGCTGCGCACGGCCCGAGTCGAGCTACGCCAACGCCGAGCTCTTCCGCTCAATCGTGCAGGCCCAGGTCGCCGCCGAGACCGCCCTGCTTGGCTGATTGTCTCCTGAATTCTTGCAGCCAACTGGCTGAGGACCGGGTGCAGCGAAAGAGTGGTTGAAGCCAGTTGCTGTTGTTGAGGAAAACCTACGATTTCAGCCAATAGAGTTGATCGTCTGCTTCTCAGTCGTCCTTATCGCAGACAGAAGAGAGACGATGGCGTGCGTGGGGGAGACGAACGAGACGCTCCTGGATGATCTGCTGGCGCTGCTCGACGGCTACAGCGAGGAGGACGCCGTGTCGGGGGCGCCTGCGTCCTCTGGGAAAAGAGACCGTCGCCGCGCGCGAAAGATCGGCCCGAGCACCCAGGTAAGAACGTTACGCTGGACGTGGCATATTGTTTTTTTTTTACGGACGGTGCCGATTAGGACGTGCTCGAGTCGCTGCGCGTCGAGGCCTCGCAGCTCACCGAAGAGCTAGGGCGGCTCTTGCGTGACGGACGAACGCCCCGCCACGTCGCGATGGAGCGAGCTCTGACGGAGCGACGCAAACGACAGCGAACTGAACAGGAGTGCGAGACGCTGCGCGACGCCGTGTACAAACACACGAAGTTCGTGCGCGGGCTCGACGCCATCGTTTGCTTTCGCCCAAGGTTTTCACTGGTTCGTATTGCTTCGTCGTAGTTCGGTTGTGCGTGACTGGCGGATCTCGCGCAGCGTCTGAACCTTTGCCGCTATCTGCATCGCCACATCGTCCTGCCGCGTGAGAGATCGGCTCGTTGGGGTAGCCTTGAAGCCGCGTCGCACCATACGCGCATGCAGCTGGCGATGGAAGTTCTCTGCCACGAGACAGCGACGCTGAGTCTCTCAGAGGAGCACACGGCCGCAGGTGCGCCGCCACCAGAGCCGAAGTACCACTGCGAGACCGTCGACGACGGCTGCGGAAACAACTCGGTGACGCACACGAGTGTCTACACCGTCGACATCAAGGACCTCGGCGCTGTCGTGCGGGGCGTGTGCGTCGCCATTCGTGATATCGTCACGATCTGTCCGTTCGGCCACTCGAACGATGTCACAGACGACCTCATCGATGCCGACGTTCCAACGGAAGGCAACCTGCTCTACCGCGTCGTCAGCGTAAACCACCTCGATGCGAACAGCAACACGCCGATCCGGCTGCAGACGCATGTGCTGACGTCGTTCCGGATGACGGACGACTACGCGGTCGTGTTGTACGACTACGTCGACGAGGACGAGCTCCACCCAAAGCCCGAGACCACCGAGATCTCGCGAGAAGCCACGGGCGCGTACGTACCACCTCTATACTTCCAAGGTGTTTTGAGCAAACCTAAAAACTCTCTTTTGTAGGTGTTTGATCCGCCGCAAGATGTGCAGCGACGGCGTGGAGCGCACGGTGTTACTAGGGTGGTTTACATTACGTTAGGTTTAGCATGGTCCACTCTTTTCAAAATGACAGTGAATTGTTGGAATTGACGTTTTCCTGTTGATGCATACGGAGACCCTCGCGCGCAGCCATGGACGAAGAACTACACCGACTACGCGCCGAGCTCGAAGCGACGCAGCAGGAGCTGGTACGCGTGACGCGCGTGAACGCGGAGCTGCGTGAGGAGAGCGCTGAGCTTCTGGTCGAGAACGAAGAGCTGCTGGATGAGAACCAAGCGCTGGCGATGTCGTTTATCGCCGCGCGTGCGACGGCGGATGAGCGTCGCAGGATTGCCCGTGGAGTCCAGGATGAGCGTTTCGAGCGCCTGATTTAAGCCAACGAGCGCCTCGTCGAGTCCAATGAGCGTCTTGTAGACAGCGTGACGGAGCTTACAGGTGAGGTGCGTGCCGGTGTATCTCTCGTGCGCCCGCGTTTAATCAGGCATCGACCGGAGAAGAGCACGCGGTCGCCGTCCGTCCAGCTCGAGCACAAGTACCTGCTCACGCGAGTCGCGAACGAGGAGCGCCTCACGTAGACCGTTTCCCAAGGCCAGGCTTCGTACATCCACACGAGACAACGGCTGCTTCAAGCACGCGGCGAGCAACCTGTTCCACTGCTACCATCAGGCAACGGCGTGGATTTGCGTCGGTGCGTGCAACAGTTCGGGGACGCGGAGCTTGAGCGTATCCTGACGCCGGAGGAGCGCAACCTGGTAAGTCGTCTGTATTTTCAAGTCGCACCACACAGCTGACCTGACCGCAGCCTGCAAACGTTCCAGACAATCATCCAACGAGGAATCGACGAATTTGAAGCGCTTGAAGACCGACTAGACCCTTTGAACAGCGTGATCCAGCCCGTAACACGTCTACTACTCGCTCTTGAAGTTTAAAGGTCGCTGGAGAGGCGGAGAGCTGTGAACAGACATAGAGGAATTATAGAGTAAATACACGCAAGTTCAGCTCATACTCCTATTGGATCTGTTGTTGCTTCGCTTCAGGTCGGTGTGACTGGATTTCAACCAATGGAGACCACCTTCTCTGCCTTCCTCTGAATCTCGCCATTGGATAAGAGAATGGCGACCCTGCACGCGGACGTGGAGGCCGACGATGCGTTCCTGAGCGAGCTACTGATGCTGCTGGAGGGCGAAAACGAAGCGCCCGCCGTCGCCACGCGTGCGGATATCGGAGACTGTCGTTGCGCGCGACGAGAGAGAAGAGGCGTGAGCAGAACGGTACGGTCGGTGGCCATTGACACAACCTCACAGACCAGGACTCTGGTGCGCCGTTGGGCGGATGCAATTAGGACGTGCTCAGGTCGCTGCGCGTCAAGGCCTCGCGGCTGACAGACGAGCTTGAGTGGCTTGCGCGGGTGGGATCCCGACAGGCCGCGAAAGAACGCGCGCTCACGGAGCGACGCAAGCGGCAGCGCGCCGAGCAGGAGTGCGACGCGCTGCGCGAGGCCGTGTACAAGCACACGCGGTTCGTGGGTGGGTTTGAGTCGCTCTTCTGCCTCTGTCCTCGGTTTTCGCTGGTGAGTTTTCGCAGATGAAGGCCCTCGAGCTCTTGTGCCTTTTGTCGTGTCTTCCTGGCTCTGACGGTCGGGCGAATGTGGTTGTAGCGCCTGAATCTCTGTCGATATCTGCATCGCCATATCGTCTTGCCGCGTGATCGGTCGACTCGATGGACTGGTTTTGACACGAGCTCCCATGACGCTCGGATGCAGCTCGCGCTCGAAGTTCTTTGCCACGAGAGGGCGACGCTGAATCTCTCGGAGGACGAAGCACATTCGGGGTCCACAACGCCACCGGAGCCGAAACACCACTGCGAGAATGTCGACGACGGCTGTGGGAACAGCTCGGCGACGCACATGAGCGTCTACCCGATCGATACTCGAGATGTCGGCGCCGTCGCGCGCGGCGTGTGCGTCGCCATTCGCGATATCGTCACACTTTGCCAGTCCGGCCACTCGTACGACGTCAGCCACGACGTCATTGACACGGACGTCCCTGCACAGGGCAACATGCTCTACCGCGTCGTCGGGATGAACCATCTCGACGCCGTCGGGAACTGGTCGGTGGGTGTGCAAACGCGAGTCCTGACGACGTACAAGATAACGGACGACTACGCTGTCGTGCTGTACGACTACGACCTCCACCCTCCGCAGCCCGAGACCACGCAGATCTCACGGGAAGTCACCGGCGCGTACGTCTCTCCTGGTTCCGGCGGCCAGTCGCTTGGGAGTTGCGAACTGACAGGTTGAAATTATAGGTGTCTGGTCCGCCGCGAGATGTGCAGCGACGGCGTCGAGCGCACAGTGCTGCGCGCGATGTGCACGAAGCGATTCCGCTTTCTCGGCGACGACGTGCCGTTGCGGTACCGCTGCACGAACCTCGAGGCGAGCTACGCGAGCGAAGAGCTCTTCTGCCGACTCGTGGACGACCAGGTTGCGATGGAGGAGGCGCTCGTGGGAGCGCTGTCGGGGAGGCCCGTCAAAGTCTGAGTCGCTGGAGCGAATTGTCCCAAGCCGGAGGAATTGTTCCAAGCCAGAGGCAGTAGTTAGATCGACAGGTACAGAGCCCTTCGATCTTCAATCGACGTGCTGTCAGCTGAGACGAGGGTCTCGTGGCATTCCCGTTCCAGCCAGACTCGTGTCGCCTGGCAAATTGGACATCACTGGGGGAGGCTAAACGTTGGCTACGGCCTCGGTGCTGGCTTGTGGCTCACTTAGTACGAGTAGTACGAAGAGAGTGCCTCCGTTGTGGCTGGCAATACATTCCCGACCAATATAATTGCCGTAGACGAACGAGACTGGTTTCAGCCAATGGAGACTGGCCACCGCAGTCGTCGTAATCAGAGTCACGAGAACAACGATGGCGACGGCTGAGATGGAGGCCGACGACGCGTTCCTGAGCGAGCTGCTGGCGCTGCTCGAGGGCGCAGATGAAGCGCCGGCGCCCGCCGTACCGCTCGCAGTTATCGGAGACCGTCGGCGCCAGCCGAGCACGGGCGCGAGAACGGCCGTAGGATGCGCGGGCTCTACGGGGGGGCACAGAGGGGGGATCGTTGACGGACGCTTTTGCAGGACACGCTGCGGTCTCTACGCACCGAGGCCACGCGACTCACCGACGAACTCGAGCGGCTGCGCGGCGACAAGTCGCCGAGCCACGTCGCGGCCATGGAGCGCGCGCTCGTCGAGCGGCGGAAACGGAAGCGCGCCGAGCAGGAGTGCGAGGCGCTGCGCGACGCCGTGTACCAGCACACGCGGTTCGTTCGAGGACTCGACGCGATCTACTGCTTCCGTCCGCGGTTCTCTCTCGTGAGTGCTATGGGGCTCGTGGTTGCTGTTGCGGACGTGGGTTTAACAGAGACCGTGGTTGCCAGCGTCTGAATCTCTGTCGGTATCTGCATCGCCACATCCTCCTGCCGCGCGATCGATCGGCGCGCTGGGGTGGCTTCGACGGCTCGTCGCTCAACGCGCGGATGCAACTCGCGATGGAAGTGTTGTGCCATGAGACAGCGTCACTAAACTTCAAAGAGGACGACACTCCGACGGCGACGCCGACGCCCGACCCGATTTACAACTGCGAGCCGGTCGACGATGACGGCAACTACTCGTTCACGCACACGAGCGTGTACACGGTCGACACGAAAGACCTCGCGGCGGTCGTACGCGGCGCGTGCGTCGCGATTCGAGACGTCGTCACGCTCTGTCCACTCGGCCACTCGCTCGAAGTCGCGCGCGACATCGTGGACGCCGACGCCTCGGCCGCGCGCAACGTTCTCTATCGCGTGCTCGGCATCAAGCACCGCAACGCCAACAACGGCGCGTTGGTCGGATTGGAGACGCACGTGCTCACGTCCTACAAGATCACGGACGACTACGCTGTCGTGCTGTGGGACTACGTGGACGACGACCAGCTCCATCCGATGCAGGAAGACACCCAGATCTTACGGGAAGTCACGGGAGCGTACGTGCCGCGTATTCTATTGCGCTGTTGCTTGGCCGACTAGAATAATGAAACTCCGCTGAGTCAGGTGTCTGATCCGCCGCGAAATGTGCAGCGACGGCGTCGAGCGAACCATTTTGCGCTCGCTGTGCACGAAGCGGTTCCGGTTCCAAGGCGAAGACGTGCCGCAGCGGTACGGATGCGTGAACCTCGAGTCGAGTTACGGGAACGAGATGCTCTTCCGCAAGATCGTCCAAGACCAAGTGGCCATGGAGGAAGCCGCAGTGGGCAACGCGAGAGCTCTCATCGACGGAGCCGACCTGGCTGCGAGCGACGGGCAGTGCGGCTGTCTGTCGACTGAATCTTGATGGGTGAATTAATTCCCAAGGAAGAAATGAGAGACCACTCGAAAAAATAAAACCAACAGTGAGCAAATGAGCGTCGACGAGTCGCGGCACGTGCCTCCACCACCGGTACGTCTCGCTTGCCGTCCGTTGTAACGGGCTGAATGGAATCTCGAGTAGATTATGTATCCATTTTGGAGGCCTGTAATCCTCTGTCGCGTGTGCCGTCCAATCTGACCGGAGCAGGTCCGCTGGAGAGATGGATTGGATGGCACGCGAGTGGAACGTCCCCTCGGAAGCCGGGAATGATTTCTCAAACAGTTTTGCATTCGCGCATCGACCATGGCGGTCGCGCTGCAGCTCTTCCGCTTGCTCGCGTCCTGCACGTCGCTCTTCATGCTGCTGAGCCCGATCCCCATGGTGCGCAAGATGCACCAGAACCGCGACACGGGCGTCATGTCCATCGTGCCGCTCGTCGCGGTCTTCGTCAACTCCAACACGTGGTGCGTCCGTTCGTCCCAGACGTGGGATCTCTTGGATGGCTGAGACTGACTGACAGCGTGGACGCACCAGGATGATCTACGGCTACATCGACGAGAACTACATGCCCGTCTTCGCGACGTTCGTGGCCGGCGACGTCATCGCGCTCAGCTACATCATCGTGTACTATCGCTACTCGCGCGACCGCCGAGCCGACCACCGCGTGCTCCTGATCGCCGGACTCTTTGTGCTGCTCTCGTCGCTCTACGTGGTTCTCGGCGGCCTGGGCTACACGGGCCAGACGCGCCACGAGACGGCGCAGATCGCCGGCGTGCTGGCCGACGCCACGGCCATGGCGCTCTACGCGTCGCCGCTCGTCAAGATCGTCCACGTCTTCCGCTACAAGTCGGCGGCGTTCATCCCAATCCACATGGTCTGCGCCGGCTCGACCAACAATCTCATGTGGATCGTCTACTCGGTTCTCGCCAAGAAGTGGATCATCCTCGTGCCGGGCGCGGGCTCGATCACCATCGGCATCTTTCTCTACTTCCTCGTCTTCCACCCGAGCACGCACCCGCTGCCTGAGGAGCTCTTGCGCAAGGCCGGCGAGCGAGAGACCCACACACACGACGCCGCGCGGCTCTCGGTCGTCGTGCACTCGCCAAGAGACAAGAGCGGCGTTTTCCATGCCGTCGAGTCGCCGGCGCCATAGCAAGTACACTACCAATTCAATTTTGTACCAATTTATAATTGTCTCTCAATATCTTTATTGCAGCAGTCTCCCTTTTATGACAGGTCACTAAGAATCGGAAGCTGGACGAGCGAACGACCAAGACCATGGACGCGCAGTGGCCCGACGATGTGGGCGCCGTCACGGCGCTGCTGGCGCGCGGCGCGCAGGAGAGCGAGCTGCTGCAGGACCTCTTCGCGCTGCTCGACGACGCCACGTCCTGCGACGCGCGCTCGTCGTCCTCGTCGCCGCCGCCGGCCGCAGCTGCCGCTCCGCCTCCAGCACCCAAGCGCAAGCGCGCGGCCGGCGGCTCGGCGCAGCTCAAGGTGCGTGCGCGTAGCTGCTCGCGGTGGGGGTCTGTTGGAAGGCTGAGACGCGTGCTGTGGTGTAGCGGTCGCTGGAGACGCTGCGCAGTGAGGCCGAGCAGCTGACGCGCGAGCTCGAGCGGGTGCGCGCGCAGTCGTCGCGCACGCGCAGCGCGGCCATGGAGCGCGCGCTGGCCGAGCGCTTCAAGCGGCGCCGCGCCGAGCGCGAGTGCCAGCAGCTGCGCGACGCGCTGCTCGCGCACAAGCGCTTTGTCAAGGGGCTCACGTCCATCTTCTCGACGCCGCCGTCGTTCACGTCGGTGCGTCCACGCTGTCTGTGGTAGCCAGAGATTAACTGCCTAACGATGCCAGCGCAGGGCCTCAACATGTGCAATTTCCTCCACAACTACACGCGGCTGCCGCGCGACCGCGCGACGCGCTGGAGCGAGTACGCGGCGCTCGCGCAGGAGGCACGGCTGCAGAACGCCATGGACATTCTCTGCCGCGAGACCGAGGCGCTCACGGTCTCGGATGATTACGACACGCTCTTGCCGTCGCTCGAGACGCCCTTCATCCAAACCGAGATGCTGCCCGACCATGGCGGCTTCGGCGTGACCACGACCACCGTCTTCGCGATCGACTGCGCCGACCTCGCGGCCGTGCTGCGCGCTGTCTGCCTCGCCGCGCGTGACCTCATGTCCACGTGTCCGGCGTACCCGACGCAGGGCATCTCGCAGGCCATCGTGGATCCGGACGCGCCGCCGGCCAACGACCACGCGCCGCAGTTTCTCTACCGCGCCATGGACGTGAGCTACGCGGGTCTCGAAGCCAACGACGCGCTGCTCATCGAGTCACGCTCGCTCACGATCAGCAAGCTCGGCGACGACTTCGCCGTCGTGGTCTGGGATTTTATCGACGATGACGAGCTCCACCCGTCTCAGCCGCGCGTCGACATCACGCGCCAGGCCAGCGGCGCGTACGTTTCTATCTGTCTTGTATGGGGAGTCCTGTGTCTGTATTGCTGACCGTCACCGTTGCCTTTCTAGCTGTCTGATCCGTCACGAGCTGTGCGAAGACGGACTCGAGCGCACAGTCTACCGGTCGCTCTCCACGAGACGCTATCGGTACAACGACGGTGCTGATCGTGGCGCACTGCGGCGCTACTTCCTGGACTCGAGACGGCGCCAACGCACTAACGAGCTGCTCTTCCGCGAGCTGCTGCTGGCGGCGCTTGGGGCCGAGTGTTGAAGCGAGGTCGTGGCCACTGGGCGAGTCCAGTGCGGTATGTGGCAGCGTCACGTACAACACGAGAAGCGAATAGGCCGAGCTGTGAGCGGGCGATGACGGCGCGCTACTGGAATCGTAGAGTGGCATCAGTGTCGTGTCAGCGCCGCCAACGATGAGAGATGCCACAAATGAAGCTCAAGCGAGCTGCAGCGAAGCACTTGTGTCACTTTAAGGTACGTGCGTGACCACGGTCTCAGGTATTAGTTTGATTTGACAGAGACCTTCGTTGCAGCAATTGTGGCGTATCCGCGGCCGAAGTGCAGCATGTGCACGAGACGGTCAAAACGGAGCCTTACAAGCGGCGCTGCGCTGCGCCGAGCACGAGCGCCAACAGCTGCGTGAGGCCGAGTTCCTGCGTGGCCCATGGGCGGCATGATGGCGTGTGTGCAAATCTGTCTCCAGTTGGAACCCCAAGGAAGATGGGGCGCCACACACGGAAGTGAAGGCGCCAGAGCTCTCGTGCTTTCGGGCAGTCAAAGAACAAGTGTTTGAAGTTCTCTTTGTGCTGGCAACCAGGGCGGCAGTAGCGATCTGCGCTATACGTTGCAGTGCCAAACTTGTCCGCGACTGGGAGGATGTACCACCTCGTCCGAAATCGCACCCGGGTGGTCCCACTACGAAGAGCATTTGATCGAGTGGCAGTAGCATCACAGCTCAACAGAGCGGCTTTTACAAGCGTTACACGCCTAGATGCGGCATCACAGAAGTTGGGCGCTTGTCGAAGTCTTGGTCTCTGAGCTGTTCACGTCACTCAGCAGTCTGGTGATCCATTGCCCCAGCGAACTCCCTGCTTCTTCGATATCAGGAGAGAGAGAGAGAGAGAGTCTTAGGCTTCCTGTCAGCTAGACTATTAAACCGTGACTGCACTGCACGAGCCAGGGTCACAGTATTGATTCCATCTACACAGTTACACAGCTATCTCTTTGAGAATGGAGTGGACCTCCGTCCATCGACTCTCGGTCGACGCTCTGTGAAATCGTGGCATCTCCACCGTCCTTTTCATCTCCACGGCGGTTGCAGCCACCACTCTGACTGACCCTTTGCACCCGCTCGATCAGCGTTCGGCAACGCTAGTTCTCGAGCACGACGCGGAAGCGCGCCTTGCCTTGGTCCACGGTTGCGATGCCCTTGTTGGCCTCGTGCATCGGCAGCTTCTGGATCACCGGGAAGACCTTCCTGGCCGCCGCCAACTGCAGCATGTCTTTGGTGTCTTTGATGCCGCCGATGGCGCTGGCGACGACCGAGACCTTGCTGGGCATCAGCACGAAGGGCGTGAGCTGGATCTTGTCGTCCGGAACGCCGAGCATTACGAGCTTGCCGCCTCGCTTGATGCAGGTGAGGTAAGTGTCGTAGGGCTGGCCCTTGGCGTCCGCCGTGACGAGCATGACGTCGACGGACTGCGCTGCCTGCGCGACCTGCGCTTGGTCGCTGAGCACGACGAAGCCTTCCGTGCCAAGGCCGCGAGCCTCCTTCTCCTTACTGGGCGAGTGCGAGAAGGCGACGGGCGTCGAGTCGAGGGCCTTGATGAACTGGAGCGCCAAGCGGCCCAGTCCGCCGATGCCAACGACACCGACGCGCATGCCCGGCTCCACGTACGCCTTCAAGGGTGTGTACACGGTCGCGCCGGCGCAGAGCTGCGGTGCCGTGACGTCCGACGGGATCGCATCCGGGATCTTGAAGGCGTACTTGGAGCTCACGCGCACGTAGTCGGCGTACCCGCCGTACGACTTCTCGCCGTCGGCGTACGTAAAGTTGTAGGTCCAGACGCCTTTGGGGCACAGCGGGTCGTCGTCACTGGCGCACGCCGTGCACGTGGCCTTGTCCTGGCGCGAGAACACCATGGCGCCGACACCAACGCGGTCGGCGACGTGGAGGTCGGTGACGTTGGGTCCGGCAGCCGTGACCGTGCCGACAATTTCGTGGCCAGGCACGACGGGGTAGCTGGCCGGTCCTCAGCCACCTGTGATGGTGTGGAGGTCCGAGCCGCAGATCCCGCAGTGGGAGATGGCGATCTCGACGTCGTCCACGCCGAACGGACGCGAGACGTACTCGTACGGCTTGACTTGGAGACCGGGTTCGTAGGCAGCGAGGGCCTTGATCGTGCGGCGGACGGAAGACATGGGTCTTGGGGGTTGGTGGAGAAGGTGTTACTTGAGTTGATGGCGGTGAAATCGTCAATGAGGCAGCGAAGCCGTGGCTCGCTCCAGGGTGGCGGTTGCTTTGGGATGTCGGGAAGGCTCGCGTTGGAGTTGAGTGAGGTAGGTGTACGTAGGTTATAGCGGCGGGTTGGATGACGCCTAGGGTGCGCGTGGTTGGGATTGCGTCGGTGTGTTTACGTCATGGGAGGGCGGACAAGTCTACCAGGGGCGAGAAGCATCACGCGGAAGAACCACCGTTTGCCTTGTGCCTCAACGTCGCCGAAATTCAAAACAAAGGTGGGGGACGATTAGTGGCCAATAGAGACAGTATATTTTGTCTGGGCGGGGACGATTAGTGATCACTGTGCATGAGACAACGGCAATTAAAACCAGTCTTCACCCACTCCGTTTGCAACCAGTTCCGGCCGTCCTCTGCGACCATCTACACGTTGCCAGGTGGCCTCACCAGACTCTTTTTGTCTCTTGCAGCATGTTGTAACCAGCTTCGGAAATCGGGTGATTCTGCCTAGATACGATACGATTACGTCCATCTCTAACGTGGACCATCGCTCTGATTTGGTAGGGACGAAATGAAGGTCGGGTTGATGTTGTACGGATGCCTGGACCATCACGAATCAACGAGGACGAATCGTTCTCGTTTCAGATGGCTAACAAGCAGACTGAAGCACGGCAACCTATCGTCCTGGACGATGGGTTGCTGTGCTTCAGTCTGCTTGTTAGAAGGAACACAGATGGGGTGAATTCTCCCCTCAGTACTGTGCTGTGCAGTACGGGAGAATACAGAACTCGAGAAGTACTGGAATATCGTAGCGGAGCCAGGAGACGAAATTCTTCCCAGCCGTTGTTCGAGCGCGAAGGGTTGGGGCAGACGCTCAAACCCTTCACATCCTTACGTGAAAGCGATTCCGGGCGTTGGTCGTCGCTGCCAACGTCGGGAGGATCAACCGTCGAGGACACGGCCCGTGTTCGGCACCAGCGCAGTACGAATTGTAAATATCACACTGTTGAGCTGTGATGCTGCAGCCACTCGATCAGTACAACAGCAACACCAAATTGCTCTTTATAGTGGGAACACCCGGGTACGATTTCGAGCGACTCGGAAGAACCACCGCTCCCCTCACGCATTGCCTTCGTCCAAATAATTCAGGACCAAGGTGGGGCAATTAGTGATCAATTGCGACTGGTGTTTTCGAGAATTCTTGCTATTGTCTGTGCTGAAATTCAAAAGAACAATGATACTGCCCAGGACTTCGAAAACATGCGTAACCCAAGTCAAAACCAGGATTTGTCCAAGTTTTGCGGTCCCTGTCAAACCCGGTGAAATTTATGGAAAGATTGATCACACTTCCCAAAAATAGAGATTTGAAATTTTCGAAAATACAAGGTCGAGGGTCGAGGTCGAAAGCTTTCAAAAGTCCTTATTTCCGCGTGGACCACATCTGATTTGAGATCGATTCATTCGTCAATTCACTGCTTGAAAGAATTGGCTTGAGTTCAATTCAATTGCTTTCAATTCAACTTCGCGTTTTCAATTCATCTCCCAAGTCGTTCCTCAAAGTCTAGGCGCGGCAGGACTAGTGAATGCTAGTGAACAGTACGCAGTAGTGCGCGCAATAGTGGGAAGCGATAAGTCATTCGACTCTGAACGCATTGAAGCGCGCCCTGTCCTGGCGTTGATCCGCCACCTCCGCAGGCTTGTTCTTTTTGGGACGGCCTGATTTCTTCGCCTTCTGGTTCACTTTGATACGAAGTCGCTCGCGGCTGCCCTCCGAATCACTGCCGTCCTCGGAGCCCACATAAGCTTTGTGTATAGTCCCAGATGCGTCGCCCCTGGGCTTCTCTGAGGTGTGCCCCGTCGTCCTTTCTTCGTCATCTACATTTTGTGATCAGTGAGTATCAACCAGGGCTGAACCAGGATTTCGGACAGGATTCCATCAGGATCACTCACCTTCGTCAGCGAAGTGTCGGGGCATGTTCTGTGAGTCGTTACACACGAGGGGGAGGGGTTTGGCCATTTGTAAGGTGCTGAGACAAGGGACCGGAACGTCTCCTACCTCGGCCGAGTACAGGCTGTTAGCCTGTGACAACTGAGTCGGCTGCAAAGAGGTAGAACGTGGTGAGTCGTCCGCTTTGGCCG
>JAADVR010000608.1:0-21276 GCA_023335855.1 Pythium scleroteichum | reverse complement strand
CCGGAGCTGTTGTTAATAGCTCCTGGAAGCCGGGCTCGCACTTCCAGCATGCCTCCCTGGAAACAAAACTTGTTCCACGACTGCACCATGGCGCCTCGATACTGGAACTCGGCCGTCACGAACTGCGGTGGATTGATGTACATGTTGTAGACGCGGATCGACTGCACGTCGTCGATGACCTTGATGTAGTAGCTCTCAACGCGGAACTGGATAAATGAGACCATGAACACGCCTGCCCTGGCCCCAGAAGTATAGTGGCTGCCGGACATCTCGTGATCGAGCTAACGATCAGCTTCCCGCGCGGCATCCACTAACGAACTTTTCGTGGTTTTTGGCAAATGCGGGCAAGGAATTGTCTCAAAAGCCACACGACCATGGATGGGCAAGAGGCCTTTCGCCTAGAAAAATGGTGGACTCCGTGGGTGGGCACGCCATAGCGCTTGCTCGTGGACGAGGTCGCTTTCTCGCAGGGTGAGCGCGCCGGATTCGCGAGGAGAGAAAGCAGATCGCCAGTTGGGTCTGTGTGGTGATGGGTCTGTGTGTTTATTGAATAGCTGGACACTGCTTGGCAGGATTCGTGATCCCGGACCGGACCAAATGCCCGTCCTCAACCCAGAATCTAAAGACGAATGGTCGGCGACGCTCTCCGCGTCGATATTGAGCGTGAAGGAGGTCTCTGGATGGCACTCTTCGGTCTCGGAAGCCTAGTGGCGCCATTGTCGGATCGAGCCGCGATAGCACCTCTTTTATGCGCACATGGCTCTCCGTCCCGGCTATATCCACTTGGTCTTGTTTTTCCTGACGCATCATCAAGCTCCTCCCAAGCTCTTTTCCTGGCCACCACGTCGCTTGTGAATTGACAGATTCGTCCGTCACCAACGGCGGGCGGTGGTGACTCACAGTCGGCACCCACTGTCCCTTGGCTCAGGCAGCTCGGCGACATCCGTGCGGGCGCCACGGCCACCACAGTAGTGCACTGTGATTTTAATCATTCGGACTGGTGCTCAAGTCGTAGTCAGGGAGAACGCGACGGATTTGCTTGCTGGTGCGTCGACCGACTTTCCAATAACGGATGGATCCAGTACACAGCTTTTGTGTTTAGGGAACAGTCGGCTCGGATTGCTCCGGCTCTTGTGGTGGAAGGAACACTTCGGTGACGAAACACGATTTGTGGACGGTGGGTCGTCTTGGTTGAGGTCATTGCCACGCAGATTGAAGTTGTATGTATGACGGTGATGTGAGGAGGCCGACACACGAGAACCTGCTCGCAATCAACAATTCACGGAAAGGGTAATAGCAGTGTTTGGAGTCGTTTCGCTTTTGATCATCAACAGGATCTTACCGGATCTGCAACAGGATGCGCGTATAGCTCCGTTTGAAACCGACGGAGGATCTCCGCACAGTGGGTGCCAAGGTCGGCGGAAGGGGTTGCGCAAGAGACTGTACCGCCATAAGCAAGTCTTTGTGGAGACAAACCTAGCATCGAAATGAGATGTCATGTGGTACCTCACGACATCCATTTCCATAGTCTATCGGATCAGCTACTACAGGTCCCTTCGCCATTGCAAGAGATAGCCTTGTATTTCAATAGTCTTATAATAAATACAAGAATGACAATAGTAACCATATCTTGCGTTGGTGAAAGGGCTTTCGATCTGTGCTGAAATGCAGATCGACAGCGGTGAATCCTGCAAGCTTTTTGAGGACTCATGTCGACTCGCACTTGGAATGGTGCTTTTAAGCAGTTCCCACGACGGTCAAGCGACCAAGACAAATCTTCTCGTTCGCTTTGGTCTAGGTTTCACACTTGGATAGCGACCTTGGATTTGCTCCAAGCATCGCAGGTTCTGTGGTTATTTTGCAATGAGCGAAAGAAGCCGCTCATTCTTTTTCGAATGGTTTATAAATCCTTTATTTCCGTACCCTTGTTAAGTACGATAGTACGCTCCATGCGAACCTAATCAATTGGTGGATGTTTGCTGAGACCGTCAAAGTTCATCGATCAAGCACCATGGCCTGGGGCGCGCGCTCGGGCGTCGACGACCTGCTGCAGCGGCTGCAGCAGCCCGCGACGGGCAAAAACCTCTGCGTCTTGAGCTTCCGCAAGCTCTCGCCCGCCGACGTGGAGAAGCTCGCGGCGGCGATCGTGACCAGCACGATCCTCGAAGAGCTCTATCTCTCGGGCCACAAGCTCGGCGACGCGGGTGTGCGGGCCTTCGGGGACGCTCTCGCGGCCAATCAGACGCTGCAGCACCTCTCCATCGGCGATGATGCGCTCGGCGACGCGGCTGTGGCTGTGCTCGCGGCGTCGCTGGCTCGCAATCCCGAGTCGGCGATCGCGGTGTGGGATCTCGAGCACAAGTCGCTGGGCGTTGCAGGCGCGCAGGCCATCGGCACGCTGCTGACGACCAGCACCAGCCTCAAGGAGATCAACCTGTCGCGGAATTCGCTTGGCAACGATGGCGTCAAGGCGGTTGCGGTTGGTCTTGCCGGCAACGCGGCGTCGTCGCTCGCAACGCTCACGCTCATGGAGACCAGCGTGTCTGGTTCAGCGCTGGATCACCTTGCGGAGCTCTTGGCTCAGCCGCAGTGCTCATTGGAGACCCTCCAGTTGTCGTTCAATGACCTCCGCAACGCCAGTTCGGCGTTTTTTACTGCGCTTGGAGCGAACAAATCGATCAAAAAGTTGTACCTGAAGGAGACCAACCTCACGGATGCGCACGCCGCCGATCTCGCCGACGCGCTCAAGACCAACACGACGCTGCTGGAAGTCGACGTCTCAGACAACTCGCTCACGACTGCGGCTGCTGCCTCCTTTGCGGATGCGCTCCAGTCCAACTCAACGCTTGAACGGCTCGTACTTGGCGGGAACAAGTGCGGCGACGCAGGTGCAGTCGTACTTGGCGATGCACTTCGCGAATCGAACGCCTCGCTCGAGTTCCTCGACCTCGCTAACAACGAACTCACGCACGTCGGCATCGCGTCGCTTCTCTCGGCGAAGAACCTCAAGTCGCTTCGTCTCTTCAACAACAAACTCGCCGGTGGTCTTCCTCACGTTCTCCCGGCTCTCGTCGCGAACAACTCGCTCGAGTCACTCGACGTCGGCGCCAACGCCCTCCATGGCGAACTCAGCATCCAACTGTTCGATCAGCTGCACGGTCACGCGACGCTCACGACGCTCGAGATGGGCGGTAACAGCCTGGGCGAAGACGGCCACGCCGCACTAGAGCGACTGCGTGTGGCCAACCCGAAGCTCGATGTCGCGGCAGACAAGAACGCACAAAACGAGGACGGTGGGCTCGATTCCTAAATGGTCGTGTTAGATAGATAGGGTGGGGATAATAAATTCGTGCGGCGGTGACTAAACGGTGGTCAAAACTGAAGTGGAATTGTCAGCGTGAAGTGGGTCGCACGGCTCATGCTGCGGGGTCGTCTCCTGCTGTGGTTGCGTTCGGTTCACAGAGCGGAGCCAGAGCCGCATCAATAATATCACCGGAGAGGGATTGCTTGAAGGCGAGCAGGTCGTTCTTCATCTCCGTTTGCCACTTCTCGACTTCTAGCTGGATGCTCTCCAACTGATGCAGAGCATGTGATTCATCCTGCTCCGCCAGTTCGCGCACGTATTCGCTCCAAACCGCATACTTCTCATCCATCTTTCGCACCGACTCGTACGATTCAACGATGCTAGCCTCGAATTGGTTGATTCGATGGAGCAGCGCGTTGTGATATTCATACGCATCGCGCACTTTCGTTGCAGCTTGAATCAGACCCGAGATTGCGAATATAGCTCCGAGCACGAGGCAAAACGAGTAGACCATCTTGCTTGCGACACCGGATTGAGTGCGTTCTGGTTTCGGCTGAAGAATGGGTTGACGTCTGGCATGCGACGCTTCAACGCCCACAGGTGTTTGAGGCGCACGCGTTGCGTCAGGTTGATCACGGCGAGGTTGATCATGGCGCTGTTCATCAATAGGCTGTTCGTGTCGAGGTTGTTGCTGACTGTGAACCGAACGCGCAGGAGGTGGTGGGAACCCTTGGATTAGTGAGAACGGGTGCGATCGCAACTGGTTCTTCGCACCATTGCTGTCCACTGGTTCAGAGTGTGAATGTCTTGCGATTTGATCAGGAGGCGTCGAGTGTTCGCGGAATTGTGGAACGGGTGCACGCGACTGGTCTGCAGTTTGGACTGATAACGTCTCAGCCTGCACATCACTATGCTTCTCCTGCCCCGCCAAGGAATTAATGCGCTGATCGGCATTCACCTCGCTGGGGAGTCGAGCGTCTTGTTTTCCTCTTCCAGTCGGCTGAGGAGGATTTGCGAACTTGAATGGAACCCTCTCGCGCACAAAATCGGTTGCTGGAGCTGCCTTGTGTTCGCCCTTTGATTCCGTTGACGGCGCATTATCCTGGTGGTCTAGTCGTGAGGGCACCGCTTGCGTCGTCAGCGTTGTCTGAATGCGATCAATTGGGGGCCGAACAACAGAATCACCCGTGTGCTGATGGTTTTGTTGGTGGCTGTCAACTTGGGGAGTCTGCCGGACGTCGAGAACAGGTGCAGGAGTTTGAGTTTGGTTAGCCCCGTCGGGTGTAACGTTAACCTCCCCAACCGAAGTCTCCGTCACCGAGTGTCGCTGATCTTTCTCAGCCTGCGCTAAACGAGTTGATTCGACTCGGACGTTTTGCACCTCTTCGTTCGAGCGAGAATCGGTCGAAGTATGACTTGGTTTGGAGGCCAAGACGACATTGTTCGGCTTCGGTTGTTCAAGGTGAGCTTTAAGCCCAGCTCGAAGTGCACCGAGACTGGCTAAAGCATCGATTTTTTCCTCTTCAACCGGCTGACTGTTCACCTTTTTACGGAGCTGATAGATCTCTTGGTTCTCTTTGTTGACGTCCTCAAACTCGGCACTATTGTACTCCTCGAGCGGCTCGGGTGTCGCAGTCGGTATGTCTACAGGATCAGAAGACATCATGGTGTGGAAAGCAGAATCGATACTAACCACTGGTGGCTCTTCATCGCTTCGTGATGGGTCAGGGACAGGTTCAATCTGGGACGTGGGTACCACGACCTGGAACTTGTTCTGGCCACGTGAATCGAAAGTTTCTCGTTTGCTCGTGATGCTTTCATTGGCATCCTGGCGGCGACCGCGCTCGGTGACGTTTGCAGGCGCCCGAGGCTCTGGTGCAGGCATTGAGGTGGGGATGGGTCTAGCGAGAAACGCATCCACATCGTTTGATCTCCGTTGAGCTGGCAGTGGCGCACCAAATTCTGCACGAGTCGAACGACCGTTTGTGAAGTAATTGTCATCCCCATGAGGCGCTGAAGTAAACGAGTCGATCGATCGACTGTTCTCAGGGTGAACTCCATGTGCTTGGGACACGAACTCGAGGGCTGCTGCCGCATATCGACTCCTTGGTGCAGCGCCTCCATTGAACGCCGAGTGTGTGGAAGGCTGTGAAGGATGTTCATCGCGCACCCCAGAAGATATCGGAGGATCTGACAGTGGAGGCTGTTCTTGTTGTTGACCGTTCGGAGGTTGAGCCTTCATAAACTGAGCAAAGGTTGAGGGTTTGGTAGATGTTGGATCCGACTTTGGGGCTGATTCGTGGCTGAATACCCTGTTCGGTCTATGCGTCTCGAGAAATGCGGCAAGTTTGTTGTGCCCAGGAGATGGTTGTGCGATACCGGAACGGCCACTACTCCCATTGGGTTTGTGCGATTCCATGAACTGGGCAAGCGGTGATGGAGCTTCTGGTGTTGCCGGTCCGATGGGAGGAGATTCTAGAATACTTACTCGCTTTTGAGGTCTTTCTGGCACACTCTCTGTTCGCATATCTTGCAGATGTTGACCTGGATACGTGACGTGGTTGTTGAACCCGAATTCGGTTTCACGGACTGGAGGAGAAGCATACCCAAACCTTGATGTTCGCGAAGGAGGAGAGGCAGTTCGGGCAGCAGGTATCGCGGCACTGGTATCTCTAGCAACACGGACTGGGGAAGCAACTCGGGCTGGTCCAGGAGGTACTGTAGAACTAGTACCATTAGCAACGCGGACTGGAGGAGCAACTCTGGTTGGTGCTCTTGAGGGCAATGCTGGTGAAGCTACTCGACCGCTCGGAGAGGCAACTCTCCTCGCTGCACTCGGGGCGCTGACTCTACCAGGAGATGGTGCTCGCTCCGACACCTCGGCCGGGACGCGCCCTACGGGTCGAACTGGGCTGCTGGCGACATCGACTGCTGAATGATCGTCCTCGCTCTCGGAAGATCCCTGACGTTGAGCTGCTGCACGTTGCTCTCGAATGGCTTTAGCTCGCGCATTTTTGGGGCTTTCTATTCCGTACTTCTTGCGTATAGCCTTTGTGATCGCGGCGTAGGGTTTCTCCTTCATCAATAGTTCACGCGCAGGTGGAGTTGGGACTTCAATCAGCTCGTCCAGTCGATCTTGCCTGTGTTGTGAGCACGACCCTGGTTAATATCCCCTTATGGGGGGTATTGGAGGCCAGCTGCTACGCACCAAAGATCGGAGAACGAACAGAACGTCTGCCGGCACGACGTGCGCACTTTGGTCGAGGGATCCCGCAGGCCGCGCCGCATCATTTCGAGCATTTCATTGTAGTGTGGTTCAATGTCGAGCTTGGACCAGTACGTCAACACGATATGGAGCTGGTCCAGCAGCAGGGTCTTCACACGCTCTGGAAACGCCACCATACAATCTTAATCACCACTGACTATCAACCGTGACAAACAGTACGATACCTTGTGGCGAGGTGCGGTAGACGTGGTAGATCGCTCGAAGATCGTAGCGAGAGTACTCGGAGACATCGCTGAACAGCTGGAAGCCAGGATTCCGGATCGCGACCGACGAGGCTTTGGCTGTGCTGGCCAGCGCATCCAGCAGCGCGTTCGCGAGTGGAGTGAACGCCGAGCGCGTCGTCTTGACGATGCGGCCGAGCTGCTCGCACACATCGCTCACGAGTTTGGATCGGAGATTGCGCAGCAACTCGCCGAAATCGCTCTACAGCACACAATAGCCGCGCTCAACACATTACTCTAACTCGTCGTACAGGGAGGAGCGAGGAAACGAACCGCCAGGGGCACGAGATGGTCGCAAATCGCCTCGGAGTGGCTTCGTCGGTCGAGCCTCTCGATGGCGTCCGCTAGCTCCGTGACGGCGAGCGACAGCTCGCTCCACTCGGGGTTGGGCTTGCTGCACAACTCCCTCAGGCGCTGTGCCTACAGATTCCACCGCAATTCAGCCTCTGAACCGCCAGCACGAGCTTGCTGTCGACGCCAACGTTACCTGTCGGGAGACGGGGTCCATGGTGATTTATTAAGTCTTCCCGCGATCGCCTGGGGGCGAGCGACGGCTCGTTCGGTAGCGCAAAGAATGGAGATCACGATAGAGGCCAATGCGGTCGCGATGGGAGCTCCCTGGCGTGTCTACGGCGCGCAGCGAAGCGTCGACGACCACGTGCGACAAGTTGCCCTTTTCTCGAGCGTACGAATTGCTTTCGCGCGCGCGGGGGAGACACGCTAAGTACGCCTTCACCCCTCCTACGCATACTTAGTAGGGCCAGCCAATCCTGCGATAGTCCAACCCTGATAAAACCTCTTTTACGAGGTTTTATAGCTCCGACTAAGTTCGGATTTGCTCCTGAAGTTCGAATTTCGGAATGCGGAGTGATGGTCATGGGTAAGATCGCTAGGGCAAGAAAGGACGCCAATGTATGGCAAGATGCGGGAAGGTGGGGGAATTCGTGGGACGCGCTTGCAGGAATCCCCAGCGCTGAAGCGTTTTATATAAATTTTAGTGATTTCCTTCCTTCCTCCTCCACCAGGGGCTACCGACTTTCCCATCAAAACCGAGTCCGAGGCCTTCTCCGGCGAGTGCAGTCCGCGTTCGCAATTCGCAAACGCCTCCGCAGGGCTTGGTCATGCATGAACGTTCTCCAAGCTGTCGAGCCGACGACGACGAGGGAGACGAGGAGAAAGCAGGCAAAAGCATCGGGTATGCGTGGGTTCTCCTCGTATCGCGGCGGCGGAACAGGTTGGGCATGACGAGACGCAGAGGCGAGTGAGAGATTGCGACTTGGAATGGCTCGCGTTTGAAGAACGCTCGGACAATCTTCATCAGATCGGTCGGAGTTCTTGGTCTCAGAGGGTCGGAGGAATTCATGTGTGTGGGTTGGGCTTCTGTTTCACGGCACTGGGGTGAAGCCACGGAACGTTACAGCGTGAGGACGAGACATATACGGGGGGAGACGACTTGGTGAGTCTCTATGCCTTCTTGGCATAAAAGAGACCCCACTTCTGGTCGCCCTCGGCACAACGCACGAGCTTGGACTGCCAGCCGTTGACGATGTCGTTGAAGTCCTGGTCCGAGGTCTCCTTAATGAACTCATCTTTGTTGAGGAGAGTGCGCGCGAGCTCTTCCTTGAGCACCTCCACAAAATGTTCCGTTCGATCTTCGGCGACAACATCCGAGAAACCGACCTTGGAGAGCACACCGCCATACTGCGACGGAGACAGCAAGTGGTAGCCGCGGCTCTTGACGTAGGCCTGGAAGTGCGGCGTGCCCTCCTGCTCGCCACGACAGTAGTCCGAGATCAGCACGCGACCTCCGGGTTTCAGCCAGCGGAAAAACTTGGCGAAGAGCGCTTCCTTGTCGGCAATATGCAGGATCGTGTCTCGCGAGTAGACCACGTCAAAAGATTCATCTGGGTATTCCCTTGTGGTGGCGTCACAGATCTCGAACTCACAGTCGATCTCTGGGCTCTTCATGGAGCTCTCGACAGCGCGATGGACCATGTTTGTGGAGAGGTCAATGCCCACGACGGAGACGCCGAACTGACGCGCCATGTAAAAGTCGCCGCCGCCAATGCCGCAGCCGACGTCGAGCACTCGCTCGCCGGGTTTGAGGTTGAGCTTCTCAACAAACTCTGTGGTGGTGGACTGGCCACCTGTGCTAACGTATCCCTCGCCAAAGATTTTCTCATAGCGGGTGATGCTCTTGTTGGAGTACTGCTGTTCATCGAGGAACTTCTGGAACGTCGCGATCGACTCGCGCGAGCCTTCCTTGACCTGCTTGACGTACGAGAAGCACACCTGGCCGTTGTTCTTCTTGATCTTACGGTAGACCGAGATGCTGCTCGACGACTCGAGCTGCAGGAAGCCGACTTCCTTGCCGTTGCTCTCCTCCGAGATGACCGAGCCGAACGCACCCACGTAGAAGCTCGGGTGGCGGTAGTGGGTCGGGTTGGCGCCACGCTTGACATCTCCCGACTGGCGGAAGCACGACTCGCGGAAGAAGATCTTACCGCCCGGACGCAGCCACTTGACAGCCTTCTGCGCAAAGCGCTTAACCTCGTCGTCGTCGAGGTACATGAAGATCCAGTTGGAGAAGATGACGTCAAACGAGTGCGGCTCGCACTCGAGCTCGCACACGTCCTGGCAGCGGAAGTCGATGTTGCCAAGGTGGCCGTTGGCGGCGATGTTGGCCTTGTGGAAGTCCTCGATGAACTCGATGGCCACGACCGACTTGGCCTTCTCGCCGATGATGCCCGTGTAGCGGCCGATGCCCGCGGCGAGCTCGAGCACGTCCTTGCCCTCCATGTTGGGAGCCTTCTCGAGGATCTCCGGGCGCTCGAGCTCGTGCAGCGTGCGCGCGTTGGTGTCGAGCATCATGGTCTCGATGCTCGTGTTGGTCGAGTGCTCCTCCCAATACGACTTCATCGCCTGGCGGGTCTCGTCCACCGTCAGCGTCATCCTATTTATAAGCATATACAAACATTAGCTGCTGAGGAGCTACCAACCATGTTGGTCATTGGAGTCTTCTTCTTACGTTGGCGTTGGCGTTGGTGTGTTGGTGTCTCCAGTTTGAGAATGAGCGGCTTCTTCCAACGTTGGCGGTCGCGCATTTCTTGTGTTCCAGTCTGCGTCACAGCTGCATTTCGCATCTGCCACCAAAACCTTAAATTCGAGGTGATGAACCTTCTGAACGATATCGACGACCCAAACCACAGTATACAAATGCCAAGTCAAAGCTGTTAAATAACGAGGTTATTTGATGACAAGAGGGAGAGGGGCTAGGTGGATGTTGATGATGACACCCACCAGATCCAGGACAGACTTTCGTGGATCAACATGCACTCCAAACACGCGGTCCGCCTAAACTCGAAAATATGCATTGAGCTTACCAACCGTTAGTTACATACTTTAAAGGTCTTTACTACATATGCGGAAATTATATTCTTCTACTGCTGTATATCTGATAATGGTACAGTACAGTATGAGTTGGATCTGCGGCGGTCCAACGGCGGACCTTCATTCCGGCGGAGAGCGGGGCCAACGCTCACATGTCGCAGACGGCTCATTGGTCGGACAGAATGCAAAGATCTCGCCCCAAACGGACGGGGGATTTGCTCGGCTCCTCTCCAGCGCGGTGCTGAGATTGATGAGACGGCAGGCTTCAGCGCCGCTTCAACTGCAACCAGCAGGAAAAAAGAACCGTCGGAGCTGCAGACGAATGGGCGGCGCGCACGCCGATTGGCTGGCGGCTTTCCTGGTGGACAGTGCACGAATGTGCGACGAGGAGAGAGAGGATTCAGCGCGAGATTAGGATTGAAAGAGCGAAACCAGATGCGGCGGCTACGGTGGCCAATGGGCTCTTCTGTCACGGCCAGCGCACGCGCTAGCGGAAGCTCTCCGCGTACACGTCAACGCCGCGACTGGCCGCGGCCGCGCGCTTGACCGCGCTTGTCGCGTGGCGCGACCCGCTGACGAATGCGGCGCGTGAGGCGCCCACCGATGACGAGGCCCATGCAACGAGGACTTGCGCCCAGTCCGGGCGGCGTCGCTTGGTGTGGAGAACGATCTCGGGAGGATACGCAATCGGCGGTGTCTCTGCTGGGCCGGTGACGAAGACCTGGATGGCGAGGGATCCAGGGGTCACGCGGGCGATGATGTCGTCGAACTCGCTGAGAGTCTCTGCGAGCCACTCAATGTGGGCAGTGTCTCGAATCACCCACACCAGCGTCATTCGAGGGGAGAAAGTCGTTGTGGAAGGATCGAGTGTCAGCTGGTGACGCCACGCGTGAAGCTGGTGACGCACGACCGAGAGAAACGGCGAGACCCCGATCCCCATGGCGAGCAGGGCAACGCGGTCGTACCGCGAGAACTGCGCGGTTGGCGTACCAAACGGGCCGTCGATCCGGACGGGAACTGCTGCTGGCATGAGCGTCCCATCGTGACGAGCAGAAGTGCTGAGGAATGTGAGAAGTTTTGTTGTCCAGTCACCGACGACACGGATCCGCAGCTCGACAAGTGCGTCGTCCTGGCAAGAGCAGACGCTGAACGAGTGCCACTCGAGAAAAGAGACTCCGGGTATCTGCAAGTAAATGAACTGTCCAACAAAATGTGAGGAATATCCAAGCGAGAGGGTGTAGGCGAGTGTTACGCACCATGCCTGGCTCGAAGCGACGGAGGGACCTCTTGGTCTTGGTGAGGAAGACTCGAATCGTCGTATACGGCTCTGTGGAATCGGTCGAGTCAACCGTGGTAACACTGAAGCAGACGATCGAGGAGGCGCTGCCTGAGCTGAGCCGGCGGCGACGCTCGACAGCGTACACCACGAGCGCCGGGACCAACCAAAGGGGAGCCTGAAGGTGGCTCGACCACTCGTTCGCGCCGTGGATCTGTAACCAGCAAGACCATGAGTTAGCGACGGCATGTCGAGAACAACGTGCAGTCGTCTCCGCACCATGAGCAGCGTCACGAACGGGATTAGCACGATCATGTGAACAGCTTCGAAGATCTGGAAGAACTTGAGCCGCACAACGGGGGCGCAGAACGGGACCAGTAAGATCACGCCGAGCATCATCGCAATCCCCGTCCACATCGGAAGCTTAAGCAGCAGCCAGCCCACCGACGGTTCCACTCGAACAATCTTGACGTGGCGCCTCGCCAAAGACGACTTGTTCCACTCTGCTTCATCACACGAGCGAGCCCAGTGGACGATGAAGCACCAGGTGACCGAGTGGACGAGCGACATGGCGACCGTGATACTCCCGGTGAGAGTGTGGAACTGCCGATGCATTTCGATTGGCCGCTGCATGAACGAAGAAGGATCGCCCCGCGAGGAAGCCCACAGACGAAGACGGTCGAGACCACGGTGGCACACAGACATCAACGCCAGCACACAGTTCAGCATGACGACCTCGGCACTTCCCTTGGCAATCGCAGGGCCGTAGCCAACGCAAGAGTCCCTAGGATATTGTCGGAAGCGAAGCCAGAAGACCAAAGCGTTGCCAAGCAGGTATACTGAGAGCCATGAGATATCGGCGCCGTACCGGTCCCACAGATAGCGTGGTCTCCAGGGATGAATCAGTGCCTGAGAATCTGGACGATGGATTCCGCGTGGAGTCTGGACGTGAGTCCAGACGGTCATTGTCGTAGCGACTTGAGAAGTGGTTCAAGGATCCCCTGGCACATTCCGATTTGTTGCAGGCGTCGAAGTCGGCGAAAGTCCTCGCGATGGTTGTCCGTCCATCGACAGCTTATCAATCACAAGACGGAACGTCTGATTTGCATCAAGAGAGTTCCCAGTAACCTCCAGACGAATCTTCCAAGCAGAAATGAGGTGTCTCGATGGCCGTAAATCGTGAGAGCCGGTGTCAGTCGTGGCTATGGTCGTCAGCACGAACTTACTGCAGCGGAGATTATTATGAAACAACTAGACGGTGTAATGGGGCGATATATTTTCGACATTCTCCAGCGAGTAATTGACCTAACGGGTCCCGAGTTTCTTCAAGGCAACCTTGGTAAGCCCGAAGGCTGCTCCTCATACGCCAATCAAGCTTCTCACGACAATGAAGATGCCACTCGCGATAGCAGTCACCTGGCGAACGAACGTTCGCCCACAACTGTGATGGGACAGACGACTATGCGCCTTCAACTCGGACGTGCTGCTTCTGCCACGGCTCGTTCCTCTCAGACGCGTGCCAACCGATATTTTCTGTGTTCCACGAGCCGATCTTGCAGTTCACGCAAGTAGTTGGGCTCACCCGATACCGCGATCGTGACGCCAACATCAGCGGTGCAAGACACGCCTCGGTTCCTTTAGCGAGCACCAGATTCGCGTCATGTCGATCGTTACCTGGAGCAAGTACGGCGGTACTTCGTCGTCTTCGTCATTCTCGTCGTCCATCTTGCGGCGATCGCGAACATCGGGACTCTGAAAACACTCTCAAGAAGCTCGATGAGTCCTCAGCTCTGCACAATATCCAGCCAACAACACTCACTACGTTGGGTTCGCTTTGCCCTCGTGAAATGAACGCTCTGCGACGGTTTGGAAGAATCCAATAAACTCGCCAATCCGGAGCGTAACGCTGAGTAGGTCGCTGATCGCGCCTTCAGAGCCAAATGGACGAGTTCAACCGCTTCTCGGTACTGTTCATTGTATCTTGTCGCCTCGTCCGAACGAATATGACTGAACCACTAGCTTGAGCTCGTTAAAGTGGTTGAGGTCCAGCCACTCCAGCAATTCCACCGGGAGGGCAATCTCAAGCCATCAATCCGTAGTCGCAGAGAGAAGTCGGGATAAGTCCTCTCAATTTCCGGTTACCAGGCAACTGAGATGCGAGGACAAAAGACAAATGAATTGCTGAAAGCAAAGTGACGTTGATAGAGTGCACACCGACGATGCAGTCTCTCGTGAGCTCATATAGATTGCTTTCGAGCTTTGCGCATGGACTACACGCGTAACTCGCCGTCACGTTTGCTCAGCTCGTTGATCATGCCCCACAAGCTGACTGTGTCCATCCGACTTTGATGAGCCATTTCCTTCAATGCGTCGACACACTCATCGAGCGCGATGAGTTTGGGCTTGCGGAGCTGAAGTGCTCGCGTGAGCTTCTCGTTTTTCGTCTCGAGGTTGCTGGCTTGGCGCTGCAAGCGATCGAGGCGTCTAGTGTCGACCGCCAGCGGTTTTGTAGCGATGTCGAGTAGACCGAGGGCCTCTTCGACGGCGGCTGCTGCCTTTAGCAGACGTCTCTCGAGGTCCTCGAGATCTCGAGACTAGAGTGGGGAGCAAGCTGAGGGAATCGATCCCGGCAGAGTCATAGAGAGAGCCGAGTGTGTGGGGGCCGGCAAGTTGGTGAATGAGAGCCAAACGTTTGCGCCGGCAATTGTTCGAGAAGACTGTGGAAGCGTTGCGTGGGGCAGAGAATCGCGTGGCGGAATCGAGAAGAGGCTTCGTATGCGACGTGTTTTACATCTTGTCTCTCACGACCTTGGAGGCCACGCATGACCCGATCTTGCAATCCTTCAAGCGGATGACCAGTCGAAGCTGAGTGCTGTGAGGTCTCTCGAGAACAAGTCTCTTTGTCAACATAAACTCCACGATCGTTCTGCCGTTTCAGCGAGAGACCGCCGCCGAATTCTTAAACGTTATTTACTCGGAGCACCGCCTCACGCTTGAGGCCACGAGATTGACGCCGTTCTTCACAGATCTCGGCGCGCTTCTCTTGTACAGCCCACAGAGACGAACAGACGGTTCCATGCTCGGGATCGAGACGGTTGCATTGCCGCTGGGCGGTTTCTACACCACGCCAGACGTCTTGTCCCTGGCACGAGACCTTCGCCGCCGAAGCCAGCCGTGTCTGCCTAGTCATTCTACGAGTGAGTTTAGAATACGAAACGCGCAGTTTTTTATTGGTTCTTCGTTGTGTTCGAGAAGCTACTGTTTGCTACAACGTTCTGTAGCACGACGTGGCTTCTTGTCAGGAATCGATACAACCATGTCCTTTCTTTGTGCAGCTGGACGCTTTGGGGGCTCTTGTTTTCTTAGAGGTTGCCCACGCCAAAGTTGGGCGCCGAGGCCGCGCTCTTCTTGGCGGCGGCGGCGTTGTACGTGTTGGCGATGCCGGCCATGCCCTTGACGACGGCCGCCTCGTTGCGGTTGGCGAACGCGCCGCTGCTCACAAACGTGTCGGGCACGCAGACGCGGCCGATGATCGCCTGGCACTGGCCCTTGTTGGCCGCCGTCACCGACATGACGTTGCCGGAGGACTCGGGCAGGTTCGGGAGCGCCACTTTCTCAAAGAAGTTTCCTTCCGACAGCACGAACGCCGAGTTGGTCACTTCAAACGAGTGGCCCGAGTTGTCGTACCAGTAGTTGTTGGCGACGTGCGCGTAGACGTTGGACTGTCCGTCGGTACCGGTGCACTTGGGCGAGCGGCCCGACGTGTGGTGCACGTAGTTGTTGAGCATGCTGACCTTGCTGCTGCCGGAGAAGATGAACGTCCAGTAGTGGCGACCGTCGCACGTGGCGGACCACTGGGTCTGGCCGTCAAACTCCGAGTTACTGACCGTGAGGCTGCCCACGCTCGCCGAGTGGGCCGTGATCATCTGACGGCCGACGAGCGAGACCTTGATGTGGTCGAGCCAGACTTTCTCCATCGTCTTGCCCGCGTCGGTGCCCTGGATGTAGATGGCGTCGCCTCCCCAGACGAGGTGCGGGTTGAGGTTGGTGAAGTGGATGTTTACCGCGGATGGTCTTGTTGTCGAGCACCCGGAGCGGGTTCTTGGCTCCGGCGATGTCGTTGGTGACCGACACGGACTGGCCGTTCGAACAGCCGCCAGTGTTGGCCATGCCGCCGCTCTGGAGGATGACGTCTTGGCTCTTGAAGCCGTTGTTCTTAGCCATGCACTCACGCACAAAGTCTGGACGGTAGCCCGTCTCAGTCTTGGTGCCCTCCGAGCCGCGGAAGTCAAACGTGCGGTTGAGCACGATCACGCGCGGGGTGCTGTCGCTGAGGTAGGACTTGAGCTGGGCGATGGTCGTAGGGTAGACCGGAGAAGCGTTGCCTCCGCCAGTGACGCCAGCAGCGAGGCCTGGAGCGGTCGCAGCGAGGGCCGCGTGTGCCGCAAGCGCCACAGTGGCGAGAAGCGAACCGAAAACGAGCTTCATGTTGAGGTGGAGAGACGAGGAGGCCGCTTCTGGAGAGCTTGGAAAGTTTGAGAATGAAGAATATGGTGCCCTTGAGCTGAGAACGTGAAGACACTCTCGCTCTCGATGGCGCCGCTGTCAAGCCTACAGGGTCCTCGCTCACAGCGATGGGGGGTTAAGTTCAACCCGTTTGGCTCACATCTTCACGATGCCAGTGTCCCAGATGAGACCAATTTTGTTGAAATGCTTTGTCAAGCTGGCGTAGGATCGGGTGGATGACTTTTTCTTTCGCAGCAGTTGCGAGGGCTCTACGGCAATTGGCGTGCTTCCTTCACTAGCAACGTATCAGCTGTGAACCGTCTCGCGTCGGACCTCGAAAAGCCCCCTCTGTTGGTCGGTATAGTGATTTAACGTCAGAAAAGCTCCGAAGACGAGCCGTTTTCGGGAGCTCGTTCGTTGAAGACGCGCCCGTTTGTACTGTACGTTGGAATCAAATCATCAAGTGCGATACTCAACTCGTGGCGTTTGTTTGCAAGGAGGTGAAAGCGGCTTCCTTGAGGTAGGGTCTGTCCATCACGACCCAGCGACAGTGGCTCGAAGCGAAGACATCTAGTGCGAAGAAACGAGACAGGGAGACATGTTTGTTGACCAGGTTTGGATCAAATGCGGAGAAGGACGATCGTTGAAAGGACCATCTCAAGCATGAACCCTACAACGAAGTTTTCCTTTTAACAGTTCGACTCCGAGAGAGAACCCCGTCCACGAGCAGACATGTTGAGGAAATCGTGTCATCTGGATGAACGACCGAAAGGCGATTGAAGCACTGGCGGTTTATCGCCCATGGACCCAGGTGACTGATGATCGTGACGACGATGGGTCGCAATTTTTCCACGTGCAAGATACAGGATGTCGTTGCGTTGGATGGGGATCGCAGATCCTGTAGGAGACCCCCTCGCCCATGCAATGCGCTGAATTTCTTTGGTTGTGGCTTGGAGTCACGATCAAACAAAAAGCTCAGCTTTGTTGCCAATCAGTTGATGAGATAGCGCACTTGATCCGTCTGAGCGAGCTCAGACAAATCTGCGTCCAAATCTCCGGTGCGAGCGTGTACAGTACTACGATGAAGAGCAAAGCGTGGACCATACGAGCCACGGATCGCTTCGCATGATGCGCTCCAAGCAACAAAAGAGAAATTGGCGATCGGTTTGGTCCGCGAGGAGAGGTTGAGAACAATCCACTGAGATGGTATGAATGGAGATGCGAGTCAGACTGTTGAAGTTGACGATGTGCAGATCGCTACGCCTTTCCACTGCTGCTTGCTTGCTGTGTGTTGTACATATTGGACCCTGGCCACTCACACTTGCCGGTTCAAAAGTCTTGACTTCCGACAGCTCACTTTGCAGAGGTTGCTGCAATGGTGCAGAACCCCCACGATGGTGGGATCTCGTGCTTGGCTTGTGGCAGCTCAGCTCTTCCGGATCTCATATCAGTCGCCGCTCGACAGCTGGCCACGAGGATCGCGACCTAGCAGCGTCGTTGATCATCGCATACATCTGCCATCCATGCCACGAACTGGTTGAACAGTTGGCACCCCGTTCCATCCCCCGTCGCAACCAAAGTCGAGTACGAACCACAAGCGGCGAGGGGAAGGGGGGTATCAGTTTTGAGGAACTCTACCAGACCTCGCAGTAATTCTCCAAGCGAGCACCAGCGATCTTGCGCCTCCTCTCCAGTCGCTGCCGTTGTTATCCGAGACCATCGGAGTTTGCTCTGTGAAGCTGTCCTAATGTATTAGACCCCACGGTCATTGCGTCAGAAGAGGAAAGTCTTCTTATATGAGAGAAAGAGACCATGGGGTTCGCTGGGCCTTCTCTCAAAGCAGGCCGTGTTTTCATCCATTGGCTAACCGTCAGGCTTCGAAAAAGAATGCTCCTCTCACTTCTGATTGGCTGACCAGACTCGTTCTCCGACCGAGGTCTACGAACATCAAGAGAGCTCGCTTGGCCTTCCCACCACCACAACGCCAGCTTCTCCGCCATGAACACGACGACGACGCGCACGGAGATGGACGAGTTCGCGGGCTTCGACGCCACGCCGATGCAGCCGCTGGGCTACCCCGTGGGTCTCTCTCCTCCTACTACTACCTCGTCGTCCGCGTCCGAGATCGCGCAGCTTCGCACTGCCCTCGGACACCAGCTCCACGAAAACGAGCGGCTGCGCATCGAGCTCGCGCAGCACAAGCGCAAGCTCTTCCAGAAGCAGCAGCAGATCTACCGGCTCATGGACCACGTCAAGCGCCTCGCGCGCGTGCTCAGCAAGTACATCGCCGGAACCGTCGGCCACGCACTCACAACCAACGAATGAAATCAACTCGCATTTTTGCCTTATTAAAATGCTATCCTGTTTAGCATCTACGTGCTATCGTTTGCAGCGCTGTGATCTGCGATTTGAGCTGGCGGCTGGTCGTGAGTAGTTGCTCGAGCTGTCGCGTTTGCTTGGCGGATTTGCGGCGCAGTTCACCGAGACGAAGCTCGTGCTGGTCCAGGAGCTTTCCCCTCGCGGTCGCTAGCTCGTGTGAATGCTCCTGCTGCCCGCGCACAAACTGCTGAATCGTCTCGCTCTTGATGCGCATGGACTCGAGCTCGCTCTCCATCGCAATGACGAGAACAGTGGCGGCGAGAGGTCCGCGGAAAAGGAGGTTCTCTCGACTCTCAATCCATTCTGGGAACGAGGTCTCTGGCGGTTCGACGTTGATTGACCTGCATACCGTCTCCTGAGGAAGACCTGATGGTTCGCCGTTGGGTCTGTGGCGGTGGACTCGCCGTGCGGAGGGAGATCAGCCCTTCAGAGCCGTCTTAGTGCGTTCTCGTCTGCTATTCTCCGAGTGGTTTCGACGGCACATGCTAATTTTGACCGCGTTCCTTGTTTTATGACAGGGGCCTCTCGCTTCAAGCACCCGCACGCGCGACGCCGGCCGTCTCGGTGCCATGCAGGCGCGGCACGACAATGCGCTCAAGCGCATGGAGCAGGAGTATGACCACCGCATGGAGGACCAGGTCGTGGGCCTGCGCGACAAGATGCGGCTGCTGCGTGCGTCAATTGTCTACTTGATCGTGGTGATTGGGGCTCCTCACGCGTGTGGTTCACAGAGGTCGACCGGAAGAGCAATATCGACTTGCTCGAGTCCACGAAGCAGGCCAACAAGGACTACATCCACCAGCTCAAGGACGAGAACCGCGAGCTGCGCAAGCAGCTGGCCGATCTCAAGCGGTCCCGCGCGACTGGCAGCCAGAGCAGCGCGGCGCTGCTGGTGTCTGGCGCGGCGGTCGTCGAGTTGGGCGACGACGTGGCGCAGGCCGTCGCGCAGCTCAATAAACTGCGCAAGCAGCACGACGAGATTCGGCACAAAGTCCAGTCGCAGTCGTCGCTGCTCGAAGAGCTCAAGGACGAAGTCAAAGACCTCGAGCTCGAGTCCAAGAAGCCGAGCCTCGAGGACACGCCCGAGACGCGCAAGATCCGCATGCTCGAGAACCGGCTCGACAAGGCCATGATCAAGTTCAACGAGGCGCAGAGCATCCGCAAGACGTACGAGCAGATCGTGAAGCGGCTCAAAGAGGAGCGGATCGGCTTTGACAACCAGCTCGCGGCGCTGGAGCGAGCGCTCGCGGCCAAGGAACACGACTACGACGAGCTCGTGCTGCTGTCGTCGGACGCCACGCACGCGCGCGAGTCGATCCTGCTCGAGCTCGAGAAGGCGCGCGGGCAGTACGAAGACGAGAAGCGGCTGCGCGAGAAAGAGCTGCGCGAGAAGCAGCAGTACGTCAAGATCCGGCTCGAGATGAGCCATCGACTCGACAAGCGAGACAAGTTCAGGTCGGATCTGGTCGCGCGCGAGGCCGGCGATCTCTCGGGCGAGGAAGAGAAGCACCTGAAGCAGTCGCTGCTGCAAACGGTCAAGCAGCAAGGGCTCGCGATCGAGGAGAAGAAGGAGCACCGCAGCAAGATCGACATTTTCGAGAGCGCGTTCCGCAAGATCAAAGATGCCACGGGCGTGAGCGACGTGAACGAGGTCATCCAGAAGATCGTGAGCCAGGAGAGCACGACCGACAACCTCATCAACCTGTCGAAAGAGAACCAGACGCGGCTCGAGCACATGCAGGCCGACCACGCGGCGCTCAAGGCACGCGTCGACGAGCTCAAGTACAGCGGCTCGGCCGGCGGCCATCGACGGAAGATGGTCGACGACCACGAGCAAAACCTCGGGCTCGCGACGGCCAAGCTCGAGCGCGCCAAGCTCAAGTACGAACGACTCGCCAAAGTGCTCATCAGCGTCAAGGCCGGCGTCGAGCACCTCGTGGACAAGCTCGAGAGCGTGCGCGACGACGACCAAGTTGTGGTCGTCACGGACGAGACGATCGTCGACGCGCTCCAGGAGAGCGAGCTCACGCTCGCACGGCTACTGAACCAGATCAAGGCCGGCAGCGCTGGCGCGACGACGGCCGTCGCTGCTGGCAGCGGCGCAGCAGCCGTGGCGTCCCACAAGCAGCGACGAGAAGCCGGAGCGCTCGCGCCGTCCGGAGCGTCGTCGGCGGTCGCCGGGTCGTTACCCGACGTGTCCGACACCGAGATGCTGCTGGCGCGGCCGTACAACCAGCGGATCCCACTGCCAGGCGACCTCACGGCCGACGAGATGGAGCACGACGAGCTGTTGGGCGCGGGCGTGCTGCTGGACGACAACGAAGAGGCGCTGAGTCGCGAGCGCGTCAAGCGCGCGTCCAACCAGGTGCTGCTGGCGCAGGATCGCAAGAAGAAGCGCGCGACCAAGAAGAGCAAGAGCAAAGAGTTTGGAGCCAACGACTCGGACGAGGACGACGACAGCGTGACGTCGCCCGCGCGGTTTGGCTCGATCTCCCAGCAACGGTCCACACTGTCGCCCATGAAAAAGAAATGAAAGACTCTGTTTTCTGTAGCCCTTCCCAAAAGCCGCTCTCGCCAAGGAGCTCTTGCCTTGGTCCTGGATGGCGCGCTCGATCAGCGGCTCCATGACCTTCGAGTAAAAGTCGCCGATCACAGCAGCCAGTCCGCCCTCTTCCTTCACGTCCTGGGATTTCGCTGGCGCCGGCTTGGCGGTCGCTGACTGCAGCGCCGCGCGGAGCGAGTCGATCTGGCGCTGCTGCTCGTCGAGACGCTTTGTAGTGCGTGGGCACTTTGATTTTCAACTCCATCACGCCAAACAGCCCGGAACATGGGGAGTTCGTGCTGAGCCAGACCGAACACGCGCAGAACGCGCCGCGCAGGCCGGCAGCCTGGGACCAAGCGCGCGACGAGCAGT
>JAADVR010000607.1:0-21303 GCA_023335855.1 Pythium scleroteichum | reverse complement strand
GCAGCGCGCATCTTCTCGACCACGCGGTTCACCTCGAGTCGCAGCTGACGAATACCGGCCCACTGCGTCGCCAGCGCGTCGTTCTGCCACTGCGCAGACACCGGCAACCACGAGTCGTCGTCCGTGAAGATACTGCCGGCCACGTCCTCGAGCTCGCACTCCTGGGTTTGACTCTTCCAGTGCAAACGAATATCTTCGGCAGTGTGGCACACGACCGGCGCGATCGCTCGCGACAGCGACTCGAGCGTGAGCCAGAGCACGGTCTGGGCTGACCGCCGGCTCGCGCTGTCGGGGGCGTCACAGTAGAGACGGTCCTTGCACGCCTCCATGTAGAACGCCGAGAGATCCGTCGAGATGAAGTGCGCGAGCGCGCTCTGCACGCGGTTAAATGCGTACCCTTCGTACCCTTCAGTCACTTGCTTGTTGACCTGGAGAAGCAGATGCAACATGTACTGGTCCACGCTCGCAAGGGCTTCGTACTCGAGCGCGTGGGCGCGTGGGCGGAAGTCATTGAGGTTGGCGAGCAGGAACCGCGCCGTGTTGCGCACTTTGCGTAGGGAATCGCTCACTTTCGAGACCACCGTAGGCCCAAAGTTCACATCGCCTGTGTAGTCGGTGGACGCAACCCAGTATCGCAACACGTCGGCGCCGTACGCTGGGACCTTGACACTCTTCGGCTTCTTTTTCGGGTTCGCGTTCGGCACCAGCACGTCACAGCCATCAATAAAATCCTTCGGCACGATGGTGTTGCCAAGTGACTTGGACATCTTGCTGCCTCTCTCGTCAAGAGCGAACCCGTGGGTGACCACGTGCTTGTATGGAGCTGCCTGCTGCATGGCCACGCTCGTCAGCAACGACGACTGGAACCACCCGCGATGCTGGTCTGAGCCTTCGAGGTACACGTGAGCTTGCTTACGCTCTCCCTTCGTCGTGTCCGGCAGCACAGTATGCCACGAGCTCCCGCTGTCGAACCATACATCCAGCGTGTCGGTTCCCTTGACATACTGGTCCGCGACGTCCTGGTATCTCGCTGGGAGCAGCTCCTTGTCACTCAAATCCCACCAGCAGTCCGAGCCCTTGCGTCCATCGTTCGTTTCATAGCATTTCACGATATTCTGCAGATGGGAGATAGTTTCGTCGTTGATCAGTGGCTCTTGTGTGTCCTTGTGATAGAACACAGGGATTGGCAGACCCCACGCACGCTGACGAGAGATGCACCACTCATGGCGGCTCGAAAGCGTCGCCTCGAGGCGTCGACGAGAGGCTTTCGGGAACGTCTCGACCTCTTCCTGTACGACACGCTTACCGATTTCGTGGAGTCCATCAAGCTTGGCAAACCATTGCGCAGTCGCCCGAAGGATCACGGGTTTCTTGGTTCTCCAGTCGTACGGGTATCGGTGTTTGTACTTGGAAACGTGGAGTAGCTTGCCTGACTGC
This sequence comes from Pythium scleroteichum, assembly GCA_023335855.1. Lineage (NCBI taxonomy): Eukaryota > Oomycota > Peronosporomycetes > Pythiales > Pythiaceae > Pythium > Pythium scleroteichum. The sequence goes on along the minus strand of JAADVR010000607.1, from coordinate 19,866 downwards.
GTTAAGAGGTCCAGCACAGCCTTGTTGCCGTCAGAGAGCACCTCCAGTCCTTTCAAGACCTCGCCCGCGTCGCTCGTGAAGCGGCCGTGGTCGTCGACGGGGCAGATGATCTCGACAACCGAGCTATCGCCGTGGTGGTGGTCGATCCAAGCGAAGTAATCATCTTGGCCGTGGCCAGGGGCAGTATGAACGATACCTGTACCGGCATCAACAGTCACATGATCGCCCAACAAAACAACAGCCTTGCGATCCAGAAGTGGGTGGCTGAACAAGCTGCCTTCCAGGATGTCGCCGGTCATGGTCTCGACAATCTCCAACTGTTCCGCCTCTGCTTCTCCAACTCCGCTTTGGATTTGTTTGGCGAAGCTGTCGATGAGGTCCTTTGCCACTAGGAAGTGTCGACCAGTGGAGCGTTGAAGGACGATCGCGTACTGGACAGCAGCGTTGACGCACAACGCCTGGTTTGCCGGGATCGTCCACGGCGTAGTAGTCCAAATCACGCACGACAACGAGTCGCCATACTTCTCCAGCAGCTTCTTGGCCTCGGGTGTCTTGGCCTCGTGGAATGGGAAGGCAATGTGCGCGGCATGACTCACATGGTTGTCGGCGTACTCAAGCTCCGCCTCTGCTAGCGCCGTGCGGGACGACGGCGACCAGTAGACCGGCTTGAAGCCTCGAAAAATGAGTCCGTCTTCGACCATCTTCTTGAGCACGTCGTACTGTTTGGCTTCGTACGTGGGATCCATGGTCAAGTAGAAGCTGCCTGGCTCCCCCGACCAGTCAGCCAGCACACCCCAGCGTTCAAAGTCCTTCTTCTGCTCGGCGATGGCGCCAGTGGCGAGCTCGCGCGAGATCTTGCGCACTTCGAGCGGCGTCAGACTCGCAACATCAGCCTCCTTGAGCTTATCGAGCGCCTTGACCTCAATGGGCAGTCCGTGGCAGTCCCAGCCCGGGACGTACTCGATGCGGTATCCGCGCATGAGTTTGTATCGGTTGATGATATCCTTGAGCACCTTGTTGAGGAAGTGGCCCATGTGGAGGCTGCCGTTCGCGAAGGGCGGACCGTCGTGGAGGTAGAACGGCTCGGCGTCGGCGCGTAGCCGCCTCTGTGCGTCGTAGACGTACGTGACGCAGCGCGCGTGCAGCTCTGGCTCGCGCGCGGCCGCGTTGGCGCGCATGGGAAAGGCCGTGTGCGGAAGGTTGAGCGTCTTGCGCATGGCCTCGGCAAGCTTCTTGGCCTCGGCCATCGTGCTCGTCTGTCAAGAGGCCAATTGCCTTCCACGAGTTGCAATCAGACGTTGGATTGGTCCATATTCAGGTCCACAAAACGTTATTTGGACCCCGAAACTAACGATAGATACGCCTTTCGGCCATGATGGTGACGGCAGACGCCAACGAGTATATGCAGGGCGTCGTGCAGAGCGGCGTGGAGCCGCGCGTATCGCGTATAGAAGGTGCGGGTACGGGGCTCTTCGTGACACGCGCGTTCCGCCAAGGCGAGCTCGTCTGCGAGTATGTGGGCAAGATCTACTCCAACAGAGAGGCGTGGCGGCTGAGCGACAAGAGCTACCTCATGAAGCTCGGCGACGGCAAGTACGTGGACGCGCGCGAGTGCCCGCAGGTGATGGCGCGCTTCATCAACGACTGCCGCAGCAAAGGCGCCCACAACGTCGCGTTCGACAAGCGTCCGGACGAGAACAAGGCGCTGGTGATCGCGACGACGGACATCACGGAGGGAGAAGAGCTCTACGTGGACTACGGACGCTTCTACTGGCTCGCGTACAATCTGCTGCGTCCAGAGAATCCGATCCGATAGTTGTTGGAGCAACGGACGAATAGATTGCGTCTAGATCCGAGACTTGCTTGGGGCCAGTTTGTTACACTGATGCGCCTGGATCTCAGTACTCACGCAGCGACGCGGAGATGGCAGCGGCGACGTCTTCGTCGCTCGGCGTGCGAGGGCGGCTCTGCGAAATTGGCCGCCCGCTTCCAGACAGCGACAGCGACTTGCTCTGCATGCACTGGTCAGCATCCCCTTCTGGACAGAGAAAAAAAAACTAATTGAGTGGCATTACCTGACGGACGAGTTCGTCCTCCACGCTCTCGTCAGCCGCAGCGGCGGCGGCAGCGGCAGCAGCCGAGGATGCTTTGGCCTCGGCTTCCTTCATCGCCTCGAGCTCTGCGTGTGCGATCTCGAGGAACACGCGTTCTCGACTGAAGTCGTAGTCAAAGACCTCCTGCAAAGCCAACACGGATCAGTGCGCCGACGAGCACGCACAGCAGCCCTCACCAAAGACGCGTACGCGGTTGAGCAGGTTCTCGTTGAGCGGTACTGGTGCCGGCGCTGTGAGGAGTGCGGCGTTGAGCGTCACGCGAGTGTACTGAAGCAATCAATCAGCAAGAACGCCGTCAGTTCAGATCTGTCCGTGACGCGACTACCACGGGCAGGAAGCGCGCACAACGGAGCGTCGAGGGACGCACCTTCAGCACGTTGCGCTGGGTGTTGGCGTGCACAGGAGACGCCGCCATTTTGGTGTTGGGTATCGCTTGAGCTTCTCGATGAGACAACTTCCAAAATGCTCCTTTGATTTGATTATCAATTCATAGGTGGTTCGTGTGGCTCTATTTCCAAACCCACATTTCGTGGCGAGCTACAAATCGCTCAGCGTCCGGCGCTGCCTGTCCGTCCGTTGGCGGCTGGTTGGAGATCCATTTGGAGAGCTGCTTGATGGACTCGTGCTCTTTTCGGCTCCATTTCCCGACCACCTGGCTCGAGCCAGCTCGAGAGAGGCGAGGTCGCCCTGGTGTCGCAGTTGCTGCAGGTCCCGAAGTCCCACTAGAGGCACTCGCGGTATCCTCGATTTCAAGAGAGCAAGTCGATAGCCATGTATGGAGTTTTTGACATTCGCAACAAGTGATTGCCTTGTCACTGAGTTCAGGACTGTTGATGGGCTTGTCGTTGGCAGCTTCAAACGTGTTGATAAACTCCATGGCAGCAGCCAAACACGTTACATAATAAGATTCCTCACCGCCATCGCACAATGCCGACGAACGGAACGCCTCGACCAGCCTCGATCGATGCCAAAGACCATCCAGATACTTGGCATGCGGGAGTCTCGCAATCATGAGCACGACCGACGGGATCAGAATGTCGGCATTGAGGAACGTCGATGTTCGTCGCATCGGCCGTCGGTGCTTAGTCTCCATACACGACGATTCGGTAGTCTCGTCGGGTGAGAGAACGCTTGAAATTTCGTGGTGAAGTGTCTTGAATGCTGCCATCACAGTCCTCACGATTCCTTTCGGCGTCGTCTCTCGCTCGGCGGCGCGAAAGAGCGATAGTGTCCTGGGTAAGAATCCCTCCTGCTTGATCCTCTCAGCATGTGTCGAGAGGTATACCATCAGTGGTACCATAGCGTCGTCGGGAAACGCAAGTTCAGTAGGTGACAATCCTTGTAGTTGTGACTTTGCATGCTGCCAGTGCCAGGGAAAGAGTAATCTGTCTGAGCTGGCTTCAGCCTCACCTTCAAGAGCGAATCGGTGCTCATATATGGCGCTAGCAAAAGATATTGTTGTAATCCGCCTAAAAACCATTTCATGGACACAGTCGTGCAAAACTGTCTGGTCAACAATATCCTCTCTGGAATGGTCGTCAAGATCGCTCTCGTCGGTCGTGATTGATTCATCAATCGACGGAGGCGGAATGACAAGTTCATACTCTGTCGTGATCACTCGCGCGAGAAACTTCGTAAACGCCGTGATCATCGCGGGTGGAGGTAGTTTATCTGAGTCAATTGCTGACTCAACTGGCAATAGGCTCTCGGCATCGTCGGGATCTCCTTCCAACTGAAGTAACCACGGAAGGCGGGAGACGATGTATCGTCCTAGAAGGAGAGTTTCCACAGCAGATCTATTGTCTTGGTTGTGTCCGTCATCGCAGAGTTCATCCTGATTAGAGTAATGGTCCCGACACGCCCACCTTCTCGTAATTAGCACTTTGGAATGGGTATCATCGCGGAGTTTCTCGATGAACTGGAGAAGCAAACTCCCGCTTCGCGTTCGAACGTCGTGCAAAATTTCGCCGATTGACGATAGAAGTCTCGAGTACCTTTTAAGCTGGTCCGCGCAATTTACGTCAGATCGATCGTGCCGGAGACGCTTTCCTTCGAGAAGCAATAGTCGCACCGCGTGCTTGCGATCCCCAGTGGGATATCCGCTATCTATTCGACGATCACGGAAAGAGGAACGCTTCACTAGAGGAACTGGGCCTGCTGCGTCGCCATTTTGGCTTTCAAGATCGTCATATCTTTGCTGCAGAGTTTTGATCAGAACTTCTATGGAGTCGAGCTGCAGCTTCAGCTGTTTCGAGTGTGGCTGAGACTCGAAGAGCCTCTCGGTAGGTGCAAAAATGGGGTCGCCCTGGGTGATTTGAACGGATAGCGTTGCTTGAAGCGATCCTTCCTCCAGAAACTTTCTGGCGGTCGCAGCAGATAGCAAGACCTCGCACTCCTGGTCATGCTGGGTGACGATGGACTTCAACAGCCACTCGCACTCTTCCTGTCTGGTCCGAACAAGCGCCAAGCGAAACTCAGCTCTCTCCCGCCGCAGTCGGTTCCGCTGCACCTGAAGCAGCCCCAGACTCCGCGTTATTTCCACAAGCGTCCGATGGACACCCGTGACCAGTATCTCGGCCTGCTTCCTTCGCGCCTCCCTCCGCGTCGTTTCGTCTTCACTCTTCAACTGTCTCAACTCTTCCTCTAGCGATTCGACGCTCTTCGCGAGCTGCTCCTGGTACGTTGCCATCATCGCTTGCATCTGCTTGAGTTGTTGCTGCTTCTTGCTGATGAGCCCGTGGATCTCGCGCTTCATTTTGTACTCGCGGACCATGCGCTCGACGAAGCCAAGCGCCGGAGTGGCGGCCGTTGTTGCCCCCGTCTTCTTCACTACATCGTCTCTCTCGGCGTCCTCGTCGTCAGCGACCGTTGGGGCCTCGCTGGCCTCGTCGTCGCCGTGGTCCGTCTCCGGGTGGGGCGGGATCTTGAGCTCCTCGTGGCTCGTGAGGATCGGGAGGTCGTCGCGCATGGGCAGCACGACGTTCTGCACGTCCACGAGCACGCTCTTCATGGCGGAAGAGAGCTCGCCAGCTGACGTATCAATGTCCCTTCGCTCCACCACCTCTTCCATGCGCCCAGCCGCCGTGGGGAATATTCCCCACTTCAACGCCCAAAATATCTGTTTCAAAGCCACGTGCAATTAGGACCAAAACACTAAATTAGGGTGCAGCACCTAGTATCATGTTTGGGCTGACTAAAATGGGACCTTTGGAGCTCCTGGCCACAGCATCTGCACCGCTGGAACGTCAGCGAAGACCTCGTGACGCATCGTCGGCGCGACCGCCTCCGCGTGGCCCGGAGAGTCGAGAGCCGTGACGATGAGCGTGTCACGCAGCTCACCGCCGTTCAAGTCGCTCCAGTACTTCCTCAACCGCTCGCAGGTGCTCGCGCAGTACAAGCAGTTTCTGCGCATCACGCAGCCGCTCGAGGAGGAGACGCGGCGCGACGTGCGGCAGCAGATCCGCGCGGGCTTTGAGCTCTACCGCAGCGTCCAAGATGACAAGCAAGTCGCGCTGTTCGTTCGTCAGGGCAAAGAGCAGCTCAAGCACGTGAGCGATCTCGTCGACTCGGCGGTCGCTCGTCAGCGGCTCGCTGTGGAGAAGGCGGCAGCAGTGGAAGCCAAGAAGGAGGAGTCGTGGGTAGAGGGAGGGGAAGGAAGTGACCAAGACGATGTCAAAGGCCGAGTAGGGAAAGGATGGCCGTGGAAGAAGCAGGAGCCCCTGAAGAAGATAGAGCTAGAAGGTATTCGGAGAAGATAGAGTGGCCGAGTGCGAATATAATGCCGATTGAGCGATTTCGTCATGTGGTTTTAGTCATATCTGATAGATGGGGAGAGATATCACGAAGGGCTGCTTTCATTCGATGTATGCTGCGCTAATACGTTTCCAGCTCTCGCAAATCCGTGCTGTTGACTGAAACTAAAACTTTCGCGAGCTTCTTGGTCACATGCGATTTTGTGACTTTTGAAGTTAGCATCCCCGTTTTGAAGAGAGCACGATTGAACAGTTTCGGAAGAAATCATTTCTGGTCAATATGAGTTGGTTCTGATCAACGTTCAACTTGCAACAAAATATTACAGTCGGCGTCCTCTGTGTAGTGTGCGCCTCGAAAGTGCAGCAAATTAAACGAATTTCATGGTGACAGCAAATAGGCATGGATTGATAGAAAATAGGCTTCATTACGGCTGAAACGTTTTGCTGACTGACCAAAATCGTGAAATTCAAAGACCTAGTGCCTTGAGTTTCTTCATGAGCTTGTCATGAGTTCGAGAAACAAACAAAATTTCGATTGCGTGACCGACGTGATCGTCATCCATCTCCAAGTACCGACGATCACCGGATCCTTCATGGTAAAATCGGCACGCAAGTGACGTCTCCATGCATCCACGGTCGCACTGCTGGATCTTGTACCAAGGATTGTACCAGCACATCTCAGTAAACGAGTGGGACTTGAGGCATGTCTTCACGTTGCACTTGGCACCGCTCGGACAGTACAAGCGCTTGCCTTTCGCATAATCGTCCATCCACTCCGTTCCAAATCCCACGTCGACGTGTAGAAACGCACAGTCTCCGCGTTCGTGCGCGTCTGGACCGAAGTGGCGACTATCACAGCACACAAAGAGCTTATAGAGCGGCGAGTACGTCATGACTTCCTGCAGCGAGTGCGAATATTGGCAGGCACTTGGGTTGTGAGCACTAGCACGGCAAACTGCTTCGGGGCAGAGTACTGCTTTTGGTTGGAGAGCGCAGTGGCGCTTGAGCCTCACCACCTGAACGCGCTTCATGCCGTCAAGTTCAGGCTCGTTGTCGAAGAATCGAAGCGTGTCGTCCGTCCTGCGCGTCGGCTGCGGTATCGCATTTCCTGCACCCGGTCGAACGGGCGGCGCAGTGACGACTTTCGCCCAGCTGGACTCTAGCGTGAGCGCAGTCGAATCGCACTGTTGGAGCGCTTTCTTGGCAATGATAGTGGGCGACACGACTGGCGACGCTGTGGGTGTCGTGGACAGCGACGTCGACGGAGATAGCGAGAGAGTACTGACCGAGGACGCCAGCTCAAACGGCATGAGGCGTCGCGACAACTCCAGCTGACGAGCAATCACAGGCAGAGCTTTTGCCAGCGCTCGCATGCACGCGCATAGATCTCGCACTTCGTCGTCCGTCAAGCAGCCGCCAGCATCTCCGACGACCCGCACACCGTCGCACGCCCAGACGAACCGCTTGACGGCCTGGTGGTGGTCCATGGTCTCGACCGCTCGGCGTAGGAAGAAGTTCTCGAGTTTCTTCTCAATTGCCAGCGCGTCGTGGTCCTCGACAGGCATGAAATACGCCGCGATTCGCGTGAGAAACGAGTCGAACGCTTCGCCGAAAGCAGAGCCGTCGCGTGCGACGATCGCTGCGCGCCGCAGACGCAGGACGCAGCTGCCGACGCGCCACTTGGCGACCGGGTCGTCGATCCAGTCGACGAGCGCCGCGTTCACCTGGTCGTGCGAGCCGAAGGTCTTGTCCGCGAGCAATTCGACAGCGCGGCGCTCGATCTCGGCGGCCGAGAGGCGCCAGAGACGGCGCAGGTGGTCGTCGCAGTGGCGGATGGCGCGCAGCGACGCGAAAGGCGGCTCTGCGGGCAGAGGCGGCGGCAGCGGCGGGGCCATGATGACGCGGTTTGGCAAGAGCAGGCGGGAAAGGACTTTGAGCTTAGAGACGAACCTAGAGACGAGGGAGGTTTCTAGGTTGACTTGTATTTTGTTTCCAGGTTGAAGTAATATCAGATTTGAGATAAGACGTACGTTTTATGCACAAGTGGATGTACAGTTTCAGACGGGGAAGTAGCACGGCCTTGCGGATGCGCTGGCGGCCCACGGGGCACTTGGGCGATGGCGACTTGAGCAGCACGTCGGCGCAGGCTATGCACACAGCGCTATGGCCACAGGTTGCGCAGACGACGCTCTGCGGGCCGTCGAAGCACACCACGCACTCGCTCGAGCTGAGGCGGCGGTTCTGTGCTGACTGGATCTCCTCAGCCGACGGGTCTGTCTCGCTTGCTGTCGTACTGGAGGCTTCTCCGAGCCGACTTGGTGGAAGACCATCTTCGACGTGATCTGAAGAGGGAGGTGTTTGCTCGGTAGACACGGGTTTGGAGGGCTTTACAGGAGGATCACCAGGATGTCGGTGGGATGTTCCCTGGCTGTCATGAGTGACCGGGTAGTAGTATCCTCCCGGCATAGGTGCGGATGGAGTCGCACTGTAGCTCGAGCGAACCGTAGGGGCGGACGCTAAAGCATCGCGCTCGCGCTGGAAGAAACCGAGCCACAAGCCCATCTCTTCAGCGTTCAGAGCCGCAAACTCGACGGTCTTGGCACTGGCGACTTGGCAACGGTCGTAATCGTGGCTGCCATCGCATCGTAAGACACTTCCAGTGAGCTGGAAAGCACACGTCTTTCGGTTTGCCCACTTGCTGTCGGTCGTCTGGACAACACCTGAGCGAACGTGGTAGAGAAGAACGGAGGCGGGAAGCGCCGGCCGGATAGTTCCTTTACGCATGGAGAAAAGCGCAAGCTCGAGCTCTTCTGGATTTCCTCGCCGCAATACCAGACAAAAACGGTACTTCCACGTCGTCACTTCAGGCATGCCCATGACAAGTGACAACAGTGTCTCTGTCTCATAGAGCCACCCGCTGTGGACGAACGTTTTCTAACATCATCGACCACAGTTTAGAACCGACGTTTCATGGATTCACGCTGGTGGTGCAAACTCACCTGCTCGATTTCCATATAATACACTGTTCGAAACCAACACTGTTCTTCCTTGGTCCTGGCTCACTGAGTCGTTGAACCATAAAATCGCGTGCGACATCCAGCGGGGTCATCATAGCGAGGTTGATCTGGAAAAGTGGAGCCGATTCCATCGCCACAAGCAAGCGGACGACGTCGCCGTGGCCTCCGCGACAGGCGAGATGCAGGGGCGAGTTGTTCTTGCCGTCAAGCGCAGTCGCATTCGCCCCAGCTTCGATCAACACCTGCACGCAGTGGTATCGACCCTTGAACGCAGCCTGGGCGAGCGGCGTGCGGCCGTAGACTGCGTCCTGGTACTCGAGGTGGTTCGTGAGGTTTGCACGGGTGAGGTTAAGTAGAACTTCCCGGAGACGGCGGTGGTCACCTTTACTTGCCGCGTGCCAGACGAGCTGGCCATCGGGGACATTGCAAGTATTACCCATTGGAATTGATCTGTTATTAAGCGCTTCCCAGGTTGGGAGTGAGAGCGGAACTGCGAGGCCAGCATTGGTGAGGGAACTCAGTGCAATCATTCCTTTCCAAGACGGAGCAGAGCGTTGGTGGGGATGCACAGTGGGTGGCTTTGGCTGGAATTGTGCACGCGTCTATGAAGATCCTTGTTAGCGTGGGAGACAGCGGCAGCTGCAGTGGGTGTGGCGGTGACATCAGCTCTGTTCTAGTACGACGTGAATCACCGGAAATAGTACCTCCTCTGCCTGGCAGCTGTAGATGAGATGAGCATCAGACATTTGGAAGCACCTGTAGCAAAAGCTAGTGGAGAACTTCCCTAGCGTTTCAGATCCTGATTCCCTAAATTTTGCTAATGTTTTGAATCAAGCTTCAGCCCGCAGGAATTCGAATCTTAAATTTCTATAATCTGAGACTGCAAAATCGAATGACTTTCGATCAGTGGTCGACACTGGAATAAACTCCCACTAGTATCTCTTATCAGCGATCGCCCGAGCTGCGATTTACATCCTCAGTATCAAGCTCCTCGTTAACGCTCTGGCCAAGTTGTACGCGTGGGCCAGCTGAAGGATAAGTCTCGGCACCCAGGAGAGACTGAAGAATCGGATGCATCGAGAGTTAATCCAGCAACGAAGAACAACTTCATTGATAGCTCTCGCTCGCTACACCACGGCATCACATAAACCTAATGTCGAGTAAACGTTCTCGACCAAATCGAAAGGATCTACTCGACAAGAACTTATTAGTCACGCAATTATTGACTGGGATCAGACGTTCCTAAAGCTGTCCAACGAATAGTCCTTGTTCTGATTGATCGCGGCAGTTCGCATCTGGATGACACGGACAATCGGTCACTTGTAGAGTCGACCACCAGACCCATCACAAAACGCTGCCATGTTCTCCCAACTAACTGGCTTGGTTGACTGAAAGGCCTGCGGAGTGTAGTCAGACCAAGTGCAACTCCCCGTCTCTATGTCCTCGTCAACGCCACGACGTTCTGTCAACAATTGCTCGGACATCCCCCCCCAACCTGACAAGCAGTCAAGAATCAAGCCAGGAATCTTGAGTGGACCCGCTCGGCTTCCACATTCCGCCACCAAAAGCTGCGGCTTCCACGGTCTCACAATGGGTGGCACGCTACCTCCGCGATGAGCTCCCCATTCCAGAATCTCCCGACGCCCAACCGAGCAGTCTGCCCACGATGCTCCGCGCCTCCAGTCTCGGGCTCGCGCTCGCTGCTCTCGGCGCCTCGTCGGCCATCGCTTTTGTCCCGTCCTTCGACATCCCCTCCTTCGACTACGCTGGCCTCCACGCTGAAGCCCAGTCCGAACGCGTGCTCGCGGCGCTCGAGGAAGGCGGCATCGTGGCGTTCCGCAACATCCCCAACTACGCCAACGTACGCGAGCGGTACTTGACGAAGGCGGTGGACTGCGCGCTGGCGATGGAGACGGACGAACACTCGGAACACCTCTCGACTAAGCAGTTCAACGACGGCACGCGCCGACTCACGTTGCGCTCGACTGCGGGCCGCGAACTCGACACATTTGCTGAGACCGAAGTGCTCGCGACCAGGTGCCCTGGATACCACGGCGCCTACAACGAGTTCAGTCGCACGCTGGAGCGCGCTGTCTCGTCGTTCGCGTCGACGCTTGACAAGACTGCCTTCCGCTTGAGCGACGGTGAGAAGGTGCTCGCGCCGCACCAACTATTCGGAGATGCTGTGCGTCTGGACCACTTCCACGCGTACGAAGCGGCGACTGCGCCTTCTGGTGGCGATCCGACTTCTCAGCGCGAGCTCTCGCTCTTGCTCCACGAAGACCACGGCATGTTCATCGCCATGTCGGCGCCTGATTTCTTCGACGTGGACGCCCAAGGCCTCGTCTCGCGTCGGCAGCTGCAATCCGAGGACTCGGGTCTTGTGATCCGCAAGAACGAAGACGACTCGGTCGTGCGTCCTGTGCTCAAGCCTGACGAGCTCGTGCTCATGGCCGGCACGGGCTTCACGCAGTGGATGGAAGGCACGCACGAGATCCCTGCCGTGATGCACGGCATGAAGATGCCGAGCGAGCTCGTTGGGACGCAAGCAAGTGGTCACCGCCATCTCCGCGCGTGGTTCGGCAAGATGACGCTGCTCCCGCCGCACCAGCGAATGCTTCGCACTGGCGTCCCTTTCGAACAGTTCACGAACCTGACTCAGCGCCATCTCCTGGCAAGTACGAACGGAGTGGAAAGCGGTGATCTCAAGACCGTCGGCTGCTCGGGTGGACGCCGCCTTGTCGTGTCCGAAGGAAGCTGCGCCTACCGGCTCTGCAAACCTCGACCCGAGTACGCGAACACGACGATTTTCCCGAGCTGCCCGTCTTCGTGCAATTACGAGTACCCCTCGCAGTCCCAAGTAGATCGGTGCAACAAAAAGTGCGAGTGCACGGGCACCTCGCCGGATGCTGGGCTGTGCTGGATGACGTGCGCGGCGTGGCTGCCCGAGTCCGATTGCCCTCTCGACCGCCAGTACTGCTTGGGGTTGGTCATGAAGTGTGCGGCCCCGGGGGAGCCGGTCACACACCAGCCTCTATCTCCGCATGAGATGCCGCCGCAGCTCACGTACCACCCTGTCACGATCCCGCCTGCTCCGGCGACACCAGAGCCTCCGGCGCCAACCACGACGGGAACCTCGACACCCGTTCCACCGACGCCTGTTCCCACGACGGCAGCTCCCGTGGCGCCAGCGCCGCCCACACCAGCGCCGACAACGTTGGCTCCTGTCCCAACGACACCAGTCCCAACGACCTCGCGTCCTCAGTGCTAAAGAGTTGTTGGGCCTTTCGCGTCATCTTCTGTCCCCCAAACACTTCACGCTGTAAAAGGCAAATCAGACGGGCGCGCTAACAAACGTTTACGCTTGATGGAGACGCGAATTCTTTTCGCGGCGGCGGCTGCGCCGGCCCCGCACTCAGCGCCGCGGCCTGACACAATGCCAAGGAGCTTGACGCTCGTGGGTAAAAAGAGGTCTCATCATGACTATCCAAGGAGATGCCGGTATTACAGTATACCATGAGTCAACGGCTCCCATGCCAAACATGTCCAGCGCCCTGCTCACGGGAACCCAGATCAGATCGTGGCCAATTTTAATGCACACGTCGCCCCTCCGTAAAAGACCAACTCAAGTGCTGTAAAAACGCTTTCATCCCTCCGTTGGTTCATTTCGGCTGGAGCTATGGCGCATTCAATCTCGCAGGGACACATTGCCCACAGCCTCCACCCACCTACAAAGCAGAACTGAGGCTGACGCCACCTGCCAGCCGAGACGGTCGTCCTGGCCGTTTCGCTCGTCTCCTGCTGTGGGCGCCATGAACACGGGGCCAGATTCCATCTGCAGCGTCCCACCCAGAAACTGAATCAAGAGCTGCCATTTTCTCAGAGCCAAGGAGGGGTGAGCGGCGGGGCGACGTGCACTTTCTCCATCGACTTCGAGAGGGTATCGGCACCCACGACGTCAAACCTGAGCCAAGTCGCTTGCCAGCAGGGGATGGGGCGACTGACGTTGCCGATGGGTTTATCTAGTGTGGCGTCGGCTCGGCTGCTGGCGTGCATGGGAAGCGCCGCCACGCCGACGCGTCCCGGAGGCACTGGACGCCCTCACCACAGGACGGAGCCATTCCTCCCACGAGTGGATCCGGGGCGTTTAGTCGGCCAGCTCACTCTCGCTTCTGCTGCCAGCTCGCCATGTCGGACAAGAACTTCCCCAGGGCGTCGCCGGCGTTCGCCCCGGCCCTCGCCGGCCTGCGTCGTCGCCCGATCCAAGTGAACGTGCCCGTCGCCGAGAACCGCGGCCCGATCTGGACCTTCCCAGGCGCCGGCTCGGCCAAGGACGTCGACGTGCCCAGCGACGAGCTCGCGCAGATCCGCGAGTCGCTCTCGGTCAAGCGCCACCAGCTCAGCGAGTGGCCGTCCACGGCCATCTGCGGCAACGACATCCTCTCGAGCGTGCTCTACTCGTCGGGCATCGTGGCCGCCAAGGCCGGCAAGCTCTCGCCCATCCCGCTCGCGCTGGTCGCAGGATTGCTCTACTTTTTCCGCTTCATCTACGAAGAGGTGGTCACGGCCATCCCGCTCAACGGCGGCTCGTACAACGTGCTGCTCAACACGACGTCCAAGCGCGTCGCGGCGTTCGGTGCTGCGCTTGGTATCATCTCGTATCTCGCGACGGGTGTCGTCTCCAGCGCCTCGGCCGTCAACTACCTCAAGAGCGTCGTCGACGGCATCCCGCTCGTGATCACGACGATCGGGCTGCTCTTCGCGTTTGCTGTGCTGAATCTGTTCGGCATCACCGAAAGCTCGCGCGTGGCGCTCGCCATCTTCCTGCACCACATTCTCGTGCTCACGGTGCTCTCGGTCGCGTCGTTCGTCTACGTCGTACAGCACACGCACATCTTCCGAGAGAACATGCACAGCGAGCTGCCCAAGGTCGACTTCGCCGGCGACGTGATCGAGTCGAACTGGTTCGCGGCGATTTTCTTCGGCTTTGGCGCCGCGATGCTGGGCATCACGGGCTTTGAGAGCTCGGCCAACTTCGTGGAGGAGCAGAAGCCCGGCGTGTTCCGCAAGACACTGCGCAACATGTGGAGTCTCGTCACGGTGTACAACATCGTGCTCATCTTCATGGCGCTCGGCGTGCTTCCGATCGACACGATCATCGCCAAGAAAGATTTCCTGCTGGCCGAGATGGGCGAAGTAGTCGTCGGCCACTGGCTCAAGGTATGGGTCGCTGTCGATGCGTTTGTCGTGCTCAGCGGCGCCGTGCTCACCTCGTACGTGGGTATCACGGGCCTTGTGCGACGTCTCTCGAGCGACCGCGTGCTGCTGGCGTTTCTCATGACGCAGAACAAGTGGCGCAAGACCAACCACTGGATCATCCTGCTCTACTTCGCGGTCGCCTCGAGTCTCGTGCTGGTGCTCGACGCCAACACGACGACCATCGGCGGCGTCTACACGTACGCATTCCTCGGCTTGATGGCGCTCTTCTCGTTCGGCTGCATGGTGCTCAAGGCCAAGCGCGCAGAGATCCCTCGCGACATCCACGCGCCCTGGTGGAGTTGCATCATGGGCTTCACGCTCGTGGTCATCGGCATCTTGGCGAACCTGCTCGGCGACCCGAAGGTGCTCATGTACTTTGCGCTGTACCTGATCGTCGTCGTGTCCATCATGATGAGCATGCTCGAGCGCGTGTCAATCCTCAAGATCGCGCTGGTGGTCATGAAGGCCGTGCTTCCGTCCCGTTCGCGGGTTCGATCGAACGAGAGCGACAACAACGCGCTGTCGCCCGTGCCGAGCAACTACGACGCGGCCGACACGCCGTCGCTCGCGGGAGACGCAGAGACGACCCGCACGGGCGCTCGCGGCGGCCGCACGATCACCAAGGCCATCATCGGCATCAACGAGGCGCCGATCGTCTTCTTCTGCAAGTACCCGGACCTCACGATCATCAACAAGGCCATCCTGTACGTGCGCAAGAACGAGCAGACCCACAACCTGCGCGTCATCCACGTGTCGGACACGGTCGATGGCGGCGAGGGCGGCGAGGGTGTGTCGATGCGCAAGGAGTTCGAGAACATCATCGCGCTCTTCGACTCGATCTACCCGAAGCTACGCATCGACTTTGTCCACGTGCACGGCGACTTTGAGCCGGCGGTAGTTAAGTGGGTCTCGGAGACGCTGCCGGTGCCCATCAACCTCATGTTCATCGCGCAGCCGGGCGACAAGGCCGTGCACAGCGTCTCGAAGCTCGGCGTGCGCGTCATCACCGCATGAAGAAGACACAGAAGCACACTGTAACTTACTCTAATACACACCACTGCGACGGTTTATTGGCGAAGCCATGTTCTAGAATGGCTTCAATTTCACACACATACACACAAAAAACAACCCGCCTCCTAAATAAATATGATCGGCAGAGAGAGACCACACACAAAAAAAGATCGCTAAATACAATCCCCTATCCCTCGTCTCGTTACATTTCGTCTGTGTCTTGCTTGCTTTCAAAGCCAAAAGCGATCTGGGTACATTTTCTCTCTTCGCCATCTGGTTCGTTTTTGGCGGGTCCCTTGTCTTAAAACCGCCTGCAAATGACTTGTTTAAAGTACACCACCTCAGATCATACAAAGCAACCTGCATGCAAAAATATAAATCTCCGTGGCCCTCCGCCATAAATTTATACCGCGGCGTGTCCCATCCTCATTGTCCAAGTTGCCGTGGCCATGACGGACGCCGACGGCTACTACTCGCCGGCGCCGACGCCGCGCGCCGAGCGCGAGCCGAGCGCGTTCTCGGCGCTCTCGTCGCGCGTGCTGGCGCGCACGACGGACGCGCTGCGCCGCATGCGCTCGCTCGAGCAGCACGAGGCCGGCGGGCTCGACGTGCACGACGCCACGGGCAGCGACCACTTTTCGGCGCCGACGCCGAGCCAGCTGCGCCACCGGTTCATCCAGATCCACGTCGTGGACCAGCGCTTCAAGGAGCCTTCGTGGATGCACCCGAACCTCGGTGGCGAGGCCCAGTACGTGCACTCGACGCCCGACGAGCTGGACGCGATCCGCAGCAAGATGGCCGCGCAGAAGCACAACCTCGGCGAGTGGTCGTCCACGGCCATCAGCGGCAACGACGTGCTCTCGAGCGTGCTCTTCACGGCCGGACTGCTCATCGACAAGTCGGGCAAGCTCGCGCCCGTGGCGCAGCTCATCGTGGTCTTTGTGATCTATTGCTTCCGCTGGGTCTTCGAGGAGGCCGTCAGTGCTGTGCCACTCAACGGTGGCTGCTACAACATCCTGCTCAACGCCGCCTCCAAGAAGATCGCAGCCATTGCGGCCACGTTCAGCATCTTGTGTTACCTCGCCACGGGCGTCGTGTGTGGCGTCTCGGCCTTCAACTACGTTAATTCGCTGCTCGCGCTGCCTGTGGTCTCGTGCACCGTCGGCCTGCTGCTGGTGTTCGCGCTGCTCTGCCTCATGGGCATCGCCGAAAGCGCAGTCGTGGCGCTTATCTTCTTCCTTTTCCACGTGTTCACACTCACCGTGCTCTGCGTCTTCTCCCTCATCTACACGATCAAGAACCCATCGATCCTCTGGGATAATCTGCAGACCTCACTCCCCAGCACTCTTGTAAGTGGCCACTTGGTCAATGGCAACGTCTTCACCAGTATTTTCCTCGGACTCGGACCGGCGATGCTCAGCGTCACGGGCTTTGAGACCTCGCCGCAGTTTATTGAAGAGCAAGCGCCAGGAGCCTTCCCAAAAACTCTACGCAACAACTGGGCATTGTCAGGATTCTTCAACATGGCCACGGTCATTTTGGCCTTGGGAGTCGTTCCGATCTCAGAGGTTGAGGGCAAAAAGGACGTACTCCTGGCCTACATGGGTCGCATCACCAGCGGACATTGGCTTGAAATATTGGTGACGGTTGACGCATTCGTCGTTCTCGCTGGAGCAGTGCTGACTTCCTACGTGGGCATCAATGGTCTGGCGCAACGTCTCGCAATTGATCGCGTGCTGCCACGCTTTCTGCTCAAACAGAACTCGTGCCGTAAGACCAACCACTTTATTATCCTGTCGTACTTCGTTGTCGCCTCGAGCCTCGTCGTCGCACTCAACGCCAAGATTGGTCCTCTCTCGGGTGTCTTCGCGTTTGCATTCCTCGGCGTCATGGCGTCGTTTGCGACGGGCTGCATTCTGCTCAAGTTCGGTCGAGAAGATATTCCGCGCGCGACGCGAACGTCGTGGACAAATGTCACGTTTTGTTTGCTCATGGTGATAGTGAGCATGGTCGCAAACGCGCTCGGTGATATCTCCTCGTTGGGTTACTTCGCTGTGTACTATCTTGGTGTACTTCTCGTAGTCATCATTATGCTCGAACGCGTGACGATCTTGAAGTTCCTTCTCTACGTTACCAAGCAGCTCATCATCTACTTCAAGTACGAGCGTCCGGGTCGCGCATTGCCACCCTTACCAACGCAGCATTCGCTTGCCACTCCGGCGACTCCCGCAACAATCGCTCGCGGTCACGGGGTGATTGGCAGCGTCATGGTGGCCAAAAGCATCGAACGCATCAAGAAAACACCTGTGATCTTTTTCTGCAAATCTCCGAACCTCCCCAAGATCAACGAAGCGATTTCGTACGTTATCCACAACGAGCAGACATACTGTCTCCGCCTCGTGCACGTCATTTCGCCAACTAGTCCTGAAGAAGTGCCGCGCGAGTTCGAAGATATCGTTTGCCTCTTCGACCATATTTACCCGTCCATCAAAATCGATTTTGTCGCCGTGACGGGCGTCTTTGATCCTGCGATGATCGAGTGGATTTCCGCAAACATGAGCATCCCAACGAATATGATGTTTATGCGTCAGCCCGTGAACACGGAGACTCACGCTGTCGCCGCCGTCGGCGTGCGTGTGATCACGAACTAAGCTCCCTGGATACTTTGCATTTTGGTTCACTCCACTTATATTATCCTTCATACAATTCAGCATTCAGAATAACATCGGTGGTGCGTCCTCCTCTTCCTCTTCATTGACTGGGGTCTCCATTTTCGTAGTGATTGGCATCATAAACGCTTTCCGCGGGGCATTTGTCGAGTCTTCGTTTTCGCTGTCAGTCTTTTTCACAAGACCACGAACATTCACTGGGCCTTTCGACTTGGCAGCCACTTCCATCAGCTTTACAGCCATTACATAAGCGTTTCATACCAACCGGAGACTTCCTATGAAACGTACCTCATCCGAGAGCTTCTTGCTGGCGTGACTGCTGTATCGCTTGGTTCTTGACGCATCACAACTGCCCGACTTGGCCTTCGCGTTGTTTCTTTTCTCTTCCTCCTCTTTCTTAAGCTGGGCTCGCAGCTGCTGCGTAGGGGTGACGTTCGCCTTGGGCAGTGTGAGCTTGAGTGCGCCCGTGACTTTCGACCGCTCGGCCTTGCCTTTGTCGGAGTGGACGAGTTCAGGGAATCGCAGTCGCAGCAGCTTGTTCTTGATGACCATCGACACGTACGACGGATGGACGTCAACATCCACGAGCGACGAGTCCAGGAAGCGAGGCAGATCCACTTCCAAGATGATCTCGAGAGCTTCGTCGAAGAGCCGAAAATCCCATTTGCCTTCGTTGCACTGTCTCAGCGTTTGTGTCTCCTCCTCTCGCCGTCGTGCGTCGCGCAAAGCCTGCTCATGCTCGCGTGCGACGTCTCGCTCGCGCGGTTGGTTCTCGCGCTTTCTCGCAACTTCTTCTTCTTTCTGCTCGGCCAGTTCCAGATACATTTCTCGACGCGTGTGCGGTGTATACGGCACTTTTTCCTGCGAACCCAGCAGCGACGGCTTCTTTTTCTTCTTTGTCCAGACGGAAATGTTGGTGGCCGCGCCATCAGCGTCGATGTCAATCGCGTCATCGTTCTCCTCTTCCTCTTCGTCGTCCTCGTCCTTCTGGTTGTCTTCGGTATTTCTAATGGCTTCTTTCTCGATCTTCCGCTGTCTTTCCACCGCCTTGTCCGCTCGCACACGCACCGCTTGCTCTCGTAGGTACCGCAACCGCTCGGGCAGCACCTGTAGCGCCTTGATGCGGTCGCTGCGGTGGACCTCCTTGCCGTCCAGCAGACACACCTGTGGAAGCGAGGCGACGACAAACTCGCGGAAACCATTATCTGGCCAGTTGGACTGGCACGGATTCCCAAGCATGTACAGCTCGCCAAGATGCTGCAGCGGCTTCAGATGTTCCTACGACAGGCAACAAATTAGTAACCAATCTTTCCCTCCCCCGTCGCATCCACGCGCACGAACAATGCTGGCTTCGAGCTCGTCAAAGTCGACGAAATTGACCGTGAGATCCAGCTTCTCCAGGAACTCACAGGCCTGGAGCCCCTCGAACTTGGAAATGTTGTTGAGCGCGAGATTGAGATACCGGAGCTCTTTCATGTGCGTGAGATCTTCGATTTTCTCGATGATGTTGTTTTGCAGGTAGAGAATCTGCAGCCGCCGACACGCCGAGCCGATGACTTCGATCTTTTCGAGCTCCTCTTGGTGGAGAGAGATCTCCTCGAGCGTCGAGAGCATGCCATCGTTGTGCTCGGCGCGACGCCGCAGCAAGTCGATCGTGATGCGCGGCATTGGAGTTGCTGTATCAAGGCGACAATGAATGAAGAGCTCTGCGACCGTTCAAGATCGACATATCGTGTGGTCCACATTTTACAAACCTGTGAAAACGGATGAGGACTGACCCAAGAACAGGTAGCCTACTCGCAGGGAACTTTGTAATTATGGAACTCAACGGACTCTTAGGCGTATTATTCTCTCCTTACTCCTCCCAAGGTCTCGCTACACCTACACAAGACTGGCGGCCTAGGCCTGGTTGTCGGCGTCGACGGTGAGCGTGGTCATGCGTCCGTTCTCGGCCACGGCGCCCGCCATGTACGAGGCCGCGACCGTGGCGACGTAGGCCGCGACGGAGAGGAAGGTGAAGACCACGCCCGAGTTCATGGAGCCG
>JAADVR010000606.1:0-21379 GCA_023335855.1 Pythium scleroteichum | reverse complement strand
TCTCCGTCGTCTCGACCACTTCGACGGCCTCCGTCGACTCGGTCGCTTCAGTCGCCTCGGACACTTCAGTCGCCTCGGACACTTCAACAACCCCGGCCGCCTCCGACGCCTCCGAAGCCTCAACAGCCTCCGAAGCCTCAACAGCCTCCGAAGCCTCAACCGACTCCGACGCTTGTGTATCAGAGAAAAGCTCTTGAGGAGGAATGTCCTGCATTGGCCTGTCGACAATTTTGAATCGAATGAGTTCCTCTTGGACCCGATATTCGTTGTCACCGTCGTTGTATACGATATCATATGATCCATTCAAGTGGCATCTAGAAATGACACCCGAATAGAACTTGGCTTTTCCCCCGTGTCGAGCCTCGACCTCGTCGCCTTCACGGAACTGTCTAATGTGTCGGCTGTCTTTACTGTATTCAACACGAGTTTGCATCTCCGAAGCAGAAGGCTCCAACGAATGGATCAACTCGGCCACCACATGCGTCTCCTTCTCGCCATCATCGTAATCGATGTCAAAAGTGCCGTTCAGTCGACACCGCGAGATCACGCCTGGGTAATATTGGTTCTTTCCCTTGTACCGAGCTTGAACTTTATCACCCTCGCGGAACATCAAGGCATTGCTTCCCCCATTTCTTCGGCTCCGGGAGCGGATCAAGTCGGCGGTGATTTCAGTTTCCTTTTCTCCATCATCGTACTCGACATCGTATGTTCCATTCGACCGACATCGAGAGATTACACCTGGATAAAATTTTAACCTGCCCTTGTACTGTGCTTCGACAATCTCGCCCTCTTTGAACATCCCGAGAGCAATGTAAGCACCTTCACTTTCAGCTACCTCCTCATTCGGAGAGTCTGAGAGACTGTCGTCGCGCCGACGAATCAACTCGCAGGAAACCCCTGTTTCTCTTTCGCCATCATCGTAATCGATATCGTACGTCCCATTCAGGCGACACCGACTGACAATGCCTGGATAAAATCTCGATTTACCCTTGTAGCGGACTTCCACCTTCTCACCTTCTCGCACTTTTATTGAAGGCTTCTCTTCTGACTCATACAAGCGGATCAAATCACCAGACACACCAATCTCTTTCTCGTCGTCGTCGTAGTCAACATCATATGTTCCGTTCAATCGACACCGGATTATTACACCAGGATAGAACTTGCTCTTGGCCCTGTATCGGACTTCAACCTTGTCCCCTTCCCGAAATCTCGCGACTTCTTCGCCCAACCCGCATTCTGAACTTCCATCTCGACTGCGAATAAACCCAGCTTCAACACCTGTTTCTCGCTCGCCATCGTCATAATCAACATCGTAGGTTCCATTTTGCCGACACTGATTGATCGTTCCGGGGTAGAACTTGCCTCTGCCCCTATACTGCGCTTCAATCTTTTCTCCCTCTTCGAAGCTTATTGACGTCGAGTCTTCATTTTTCGTGATCGAATCAGAACCCGACAAAGCGACCACCTCAAGATCTGCGTTCAATGCTGCCACCGTCGCAGCGGCGGACGCAAACTCAGAAGGATACCCCTGTAGACTTTTCCCCGATTCCAACTCCTCTACTGGTTCAACAGGCTCCACCAACCGAAGGGACGAAACATCTTCTTGACCCTCGGCATCTTGCTTTGGCTCTGACAAATCGAGCAAACTCTCTGCAGTCTCCCCTGCTCTGTCTGGTTCGCCAGCCTGATACCACAACGGGTTATCTCCATCTGAGGTATTTCTCATCCCCGCGTTATCCTCAAAATCATCATCATACTTCTCGTGGTCAACTGACGTCGGTTCTGCAGCTGCATCGTCCTCGACGAAATCACCATCGTACCCTTCTTCCTCCGCGTCCGCAAGAGTTTCATCGGCACCCAAAACTGCGTCAGTGCAGTCATTATGGTCATCGAAATCGAACGCGTCAGCGTCATAACCCTTGCCATCCTCGTCAGTGTCATTCTGCATCGAGTTAGAACTTCTCAAAGGCAAAGTGCTTTCTTGTTTGCGGTTTGCATCCACCAAGTCCTGTTCGTGAACCTCTTCATCCTCTCTAGCCATCGGATGACCTTCATTGGACTCGTTCGGCCTGACTTCACCGGATGGCGACTCGTCGTCAAAGTCACCAAGGTACTCGTCTTCGTCGGCACCGATCAAGTGAATCTCTTCTTGTTGAGCACTCACATCAGCAACCGAGACCTCCTCGGAGTCTGGTTTCTCGACAGTCGCACCCACAGACTCAGCAGCTGGATTCAACGACTCCATTACAGCATTCAAAGCACCATCACTTCCGGCGACAGCATCCTCCACGCCAACCATCCCACACATGTTACACATACCGACCTCGTCAGACTCAATAGCACCACCACTTGACTGGGCACCCTGAGCCTCAACACACTCAGCTGGGGCCACGCACTCGTCACCGTCAGCCGGCGCTGCAGCAACCACATCCACATCCGAAGAAGCTGGCTCTGTCGTGTCCGCAGCCGTTGTCGCCTCCACAGCCTCCACAGCCCCCACAGTCTCCGCTGCCTCGACAGCTTCGACACTCTTGACGGCCTCGACGGCCTCGACAGCCTCGACACCTTCAGCAGCAGACATCAACTCCGACTCCGACTCCGTTGCGACAACAGCCTCCGCAACACCAACAGACTCCGTCGACACAGCCACCACATCACTCTCTGCTACGGCCATCGGCACATCCGAGCTCGCCTCCGTTGCTTCCATCACAGCCACAGCTTCTGTCGAGTCAGCCACGCCCACTTCCATCCTCTCGGTCTCGGTCTCGGACTGGGACTCGGTAACTGCCACCGCGACGACTTCCGTCATCTCCGTCAGCTCCGTCGTATCCATCGAATCCTTGGCTTCCACTGGCTCTGTCGTCTCTGGCATAGCGGCCTCGACTGACTCTGCCACAGCCTCAGCCGCACCCGCAGACTCAGCCTCAGCCTCAACCTCAGTCTCAACCTCAGCTATTCCATCGGCTTCAGATTCAACCTTCACCGATGCCGCAACCTCAGCCTCAACCGACACGACAGCCTCGGCCTCCACACACTCAGCTGGGGCCACGCCCTCGTCACCGTCAGCCGGCGCTGCAGCAATCACATCCACATCGAACGATACCAGTTCTACTGGTTTCACTTCCTGTTCACTTTCTACCAATTGAGCAAAACCAGTGACTTCGCCTGACTTCTGAGGTTGCACGACATCACTTGACTTCACGCCCACAATGATTTCACTCGACTCCGTAGAAACCTCGGTCACAGCTTGATTTAATTCTGCAACCAATGCCGATACACTTGAGCCCGCGATGACTCCTAATACAACGTTTTCCACCGTCGAAGATTCCAAAGTTGACTCAATCCCTCCCGTAGTGTGCATCACGTACGGTCGAGTTGCTACGTCTTCTTCAACTTCTGCTGGTGGGCGCGAAGAAGTAACTTCTTCCACCTTAACCGAGATGTTGGTCGCCAGAAGTGGGTTCTCTCCCGAACTGTTGAACTGAAGAATGGGAGGACCCTCGCTGTCAACCGACTCCCACACTGGCGAAACTTCTGTCCGGGCACCCTTGTCAGATCCTTCAGACACGTTCAGCACTGGATCGTAGATCTTTTCATCAACCCAATCCTCTTCTCCGATTGGTGTGAGAAGCTGACTTGGCCGACGCTGCTTTGTAATGTGCATCACAGCGGCTTGCACAGACATGCCGATTAACCCATGGACTGCACGACGAATCGCGATTGACATCGGGACCGATAGCAACTCATTCTCGACGGTATCGTCAGAAAAAGGCACCGGATACACTTTCTGAATGTTGTGAGCATGGTCAGGTTTGTGAACTTCAGCTTCTGATGGGTGTGCATTCATTTGGTCGATCAGCTTGGATGTTGCAAGAGTGATTAGGGCGTCCACGGTTCTTCGGATAGCGATAGCCATACCAACCGGAAGAGTTGCGTCGATCTCAGTATCGTGATGGTGAATCGGTCCGGAAACTACTTGCGTTTCAATGATACTATGCTCAGCTAGCAGCGAAATATCTTCTTCACATGTGGGAACAATCCCCAGCTCGGCGTCTTGCTGACAATTGACAAGACCAGAAAGACGTTCCTCCAGAACTTTCTCCACCGCGCCTCCGATTATTCCACCCACAGCCCAACGAACTGCTATGGCGAGTTGAACAGACACTTGTGAAGTTGTTAAATCGAGGGATGAGACCTCAGTTGGTTCGCCAAGCGCCAGTGCGGGTTCTTCATTTGTAAGAGTTTCCTTCAATTCGGACACAGCTAGTTCAATGGCATCCGCAAGCTGCTCTTCCGGGATGTTGGGAGGCAAGGGGGCGTGAAAAGTGTCTACTCCCGCGCATCGTGCCGACGGGGTACCTCGCAGTTGTCTAATCACAGTTTCTAATGACTGCGCGACGATCGCAGCCACATTTTGCCTGATGGCTAGCGCCATAGGAACTGAAACATCACTCACATCGGTCGTATCCTCATAATTGTGAGGTGAGATAAAAGATTCGGGTGTTAAGTGGCTGTCGATCCCTTCAAGACGAGCTTCAGGTCGAAGCCATTCGCTTGTCGGTTCTTTCGGTTCATGATATTCTTTCGGTGCTTGGATGACGTGCTCTATCAACCTCTGCTCAAGAGCGTTCTCGAGCGATATAGAGATAATCCCGTTGATAGCTTTTCGGATTGCAATCGACATACCGACTGATAGTTCTTTCTCCACCTCGGACTGATCTACATCTTCCTCCAAAGAGATTGTCAACTTGACTAGTGCTTCAGCAGCACCAACATGTTTTCGTTTCGGGTCGCGAATGTGGAATAAATCGGCATCAGCGTTAGAGATAACGGCATTCATCACCTCTTCCACTGTGTCCATTATTAACTTCGGCGCGATGAGCTCGTCCTTCTGGTACACTTTCTGACCGATTGAATTCGAAAGAAGCTGGTTCTTTTGTTCACTCAATGCCTCAAGTACCCCTTGAAGCGACATCCCAATGATTCCATCAACGCATTTGCGGATCGCAATTGCCATCGGCACAGAGCATTGTCCAGGCGTGGTCGAATCTTCTTCCGGGGCAGACTCTGTAAAAATCTTACCATTACCATCGTCGCTCATCGATCTGAGCTTTGCTGCCGTAGCATCAAGTGACTCGACTATGATAGCATTCACTGACGCATCCGTGCTTGTAATGCCATCCACGGAATCAAGTCTCGGTGTACCGGATTGGTTATCTGTTTGTTCATCAGGGGTAGAGCCGGAGAGCCTTCTGATTGGAGAACACGAATCTTGAGAATGAAGCTTATCCACGACGTGCTCAATCGATACGGCAACAACAGTTGCTACAACCCTCTTGATCTCCATTGCCAGTGGGACAGACACCGGGTGAGACAGTTCATCAATGCATACATTGTCCGGGGGACAAGCCATCCTTGGGCTCAAGTACAGCTGGGGTAAATCGCTCTGGACTACATGGTCCGCAATTGAGTTCATCACCGTCTGAGCCAACGCAACAGGAGACGAGAGGAGTTCAACGACATTCTGAAGAGCTGAAACCACAATTGCATTCGTCGCCTGACTCGCAGCAATCGAGGCGACAACTGATACAGCTGTGTTTTCTTCGACAGCGTCGCTTACCTCCTGATCGGATAACAGGGACGGTGGTCGTACGTCAGTATATAGTTGCCGCGGTGAAGAAGCAATGTGATGTACTTCTGTGAGCGCTTGCTCGATTCCAGCACTTGCCATATCTACGTAAGCTTCACGGAATGCTGACAGCTCTATCGGGCTTTGCGCCACCAAGACGTCATCCTCAATAACAACATCTGCTTCAATATCTTGTTGCTCTGGCACAGTAGCTTGGTCATCCACTTCAAATTGATCTTCAAGATATTTCTCATCGCCATCCGGTGGCAATTCAAAGTTGTACACATCTTGATTGACTTCTTCGACTGTAACTCCGTCGCGGGATACTGGTGAAGTTTCCACAGAAAGAAGCGAGTCAACTTGGCTGCAAGATTGGTTTGAACTAATAACCACATCAAGACCATTAACTGCCGATGGAAACGTGGGATCGATAGCAACTGGTTCGTCCACATTTGGAGCTGACTGTGTCGAATCCTCAGTTTCGCCGAACACACATGGATATTCAGTATCCCTCGACGTCAACGCATCTTCAACAGGACCAACTTCTTCATGAGACACCTGGGTATAAGGGTGATCGTGATTCACCTCGGTGACGACACTTGGCATAGCCAACACTTGTACTGTTGATGACTCGAGGACATTGGACCGTGGTTGCTCCTCCGTGAATGTCTCTGGAAGTTCAATCTGCTCGATTGCGGCGCCACTCTCCGTCATACCAACGTCACTCACAAATTGCTGCGTCTTGTCAGGGCCACCTTTTGGTCGAGCTGGAGCAATGGGTTCTGGTGCTGTGTCGAACACAAAATGACCTCGTGCGTTCAGATCCGGTAGAAGCAGGGACCCAGCACCACTTGGAACCAAGTTTTGTGACTCGGGCGGCATTTGCAATCGAGTTCCTGACGGCTTCTTCTGCGAAGACGGCGCGCGCTTCGCCTTGTATCCGCCTGACTTTGTCCTTGGAGACCTAGCACTATCACTCGACACTTTTGGTTCGGCTACAGCAGGAACCGATTTACTTATCGCAGGTAGGGCTACACCACCAGAGCCACTTCCATCCCTTCGTGATGATGGCATCGGAGATACAATCGAGTTGAAAGAATCACCCTCAGGTGGCTTGTCAAACATGGATGACTCCGCGATCTCAATCATCTTGTGCAGTTTGTCTGAGAAAGTCATTCGCCCCGGGCTTGTGCTCGATGCGAGAAGGTTGGCAATACGCTCTTCCTCTCGAAACAGTTGTTGAGCAAATTCATGAAGTTCAGCAACAGTATCAGGATCACTTGCTTCGTTGACGCTACTTCTTGGCGTTCTCACGACCTGTCGTGATGCTTCCTGTGGCTGGGAACGATGGAAAGTGCTCACATTGCGACTCTCATCGTCCAAATCCTTGGCAGTTTTTGAACGTCGTGTCGATTGAGAGCGAACCACCTTTTTAACTTCTTTGGCCTTGGTGCGCTTCTTCTCTGACTCACCAGTAGATAATCTCGTCACTACCACACTAGCTGGTGACTTCCCTGCTCCACCCGAAGATGACGTCGGCGTCCCAGTCCTCGAAGTTGAGAACTTCACCTTCTCTGATGTAAGAGGGATCAGTCGACCCGAGTTTGTTCGATACGTACCGCCCGTTGCTTCTGTCTGAGCGGAGAGAGGAGGAGGAATGACAAATCGGGATGTCGTGTCAACACCGTGAAGGAAGTTGTTGTGGAGGGGCGATGCAAGGCTGCGGGAAAAGTCCGGCACTTCACGCACCGAGGTAGCGGAAGGGGCCACGGCGTGGCGGTCGCTTTGCTTCGAAGCAGTGGGTTTTATCAAAGAGGTGGGAACGTTCCCGTACGTTCTCAAAAGCTGCCTCTCTCGCTCTTCGCTAGCCTTGGACGTAGTTTGGGCCTTTTTTGAAGAGCTCGTAGAGCGATAATACTCACTTCGACTCCTCGGCGCAGGAATTTTGGACACAGCAGATGAAACATTTAAGTCACTAGACACATCGAAGGTACCGAAGGCATGGATGTTCGGCGTTGGGGGTGCTTGAGACGAGAAGCGAGCGAAACCAGCCTCCGAAACACCATAAGCCTTTGGCGAGGGGTTTCGTTTTGGGGATCTTGAGCGCGATGACACGGCAAATGCTTTCGCAGAACGATTAGTATCTCGAGAGCTTGATCTTGGCATGTTGGACGGTTCTGGCGTAAGACGCTGTTTGTAGGATTCGTCTTCCAGGATGACTCGTGCAGTCTGCATGACCCGTTTTGATGGCGAGTGAGTGAGACTGGTGGCGGCGATCTCTCGGAGCGCGGCGACGGAGAATCGGGTGATACCTTCGTCTACAGGATACTTGGCCATAACAAGAGATAGGTCGGCCATGGCATCACAAGATCTCAGTGCATCTGCAGCCTCAGTGCTATTAGCTGCAAGACTGGAATAGAAGTGTCAGTCAGTCTTACAAGCAACGCTTGCCCATGACTGCATCATGCTTACCAGAGCATCAATGTGCAGAACGCGCACGAGACCTTCTTGTCTTGATGAGCGACCCCTTGACGCAGCATAGAAGTCAGGAGCTCGACGGTCGACATGTCCGCGGACGACGGCGAGCAATCAGTGACGTGGGTAGTCGTCGCACGTCCTCCGTAGTCGCACAGTTCCGTGAGCACTTCGCACGCGTAGATCTGGACTTGGCGCGTCAAGTTTGAGTAGTCGCGGTGGACGTTGAGCGATGCGACCACCAGCGACGGCACATGCAGTTCTGCGTCGAGCATCTGGATCTTGCTCAGGTGGCTCGACTGGGCGAGTACAGCGAGACAGCCGCATACCGAGGCCTGGAGAATCGCATCCTCCGGGAACCGCCGCAGCGCATCAGCAACCAGTGGCACGATCTGTCCCTGCACGAAGATCTCCGTTGCTTCGATGCTCAGGTGGCACAGCTTGCGGATCAGCACGCAGCCATAGCAGAGCAGCACGGCGTGCGACGCGTGCGCGCGGATCGTTTCGAGCAGCACCGCCTCGGCGGCCTGCGCGCGCACGCACTCGGCCGTGACCTGCGGCGCCGCGCGCAGCACGCGGAGAAGCTGCGACAGCGCATTTTTCTGCAGCAGCCCCATCGCTCGTCAGAATCCTCCGGACTGCACCAGCGCAACCAAACGTACCACGGCCGTCGCGTCCTCGCGCTTGCTCGCGATCGTCTCGAGCAGCTCGACGACTTTGCTTTGGTTCTCGGCCAGCGCCTCGCTCATGTCGCCGTACTTACCTGTCGTTGGCCGCGTGGCGCCGGCACTCTGCGTCGCCGTGCGAGCCGCGCGGTCCGCCGCTCGCGCGGCGTCCGCCGTCTTGACGCGGCGCTCGTCGCTCTTGGCCGACGCGACAAACACGCGCGACTCGGGCGCGTCCGCCACCGCGGCGGCGGGCTGGGCTCGCGTGGAGACGCGGTGGTGGCCCACGCGCTCCTCGAGCTCGCCGTTCTCGTAGAAGATGTCGATGGCGCCGCTCGGGCGCAGACGGTGCACTTTGCCGCGGCGCAGCGGCGACGGCGCGCTCGCCTCGGGCGCGACCCAGACGGGCTCGCCCACGGCCAGCGGCTTGCTCTTGCGGTGCATGGCGTCGGCGCGAATGGGCACGGCCGCACATCGCATCGTGGAGCATTCGGCGTTAAGTCAGTAGCCTCGCTGCGGAGGGTCGGGCGTGCCGCTTCGTCATGGCGCCGCGACCAGTGAAGCACGGAGCCTCATCGATGCGGAGTGCCGAGCGATTTGGCGCGGAATCTTAGGCTGGTAGGAACTGGTATCGGATAAGTAAGTCGGTCGTTGAGGTTCGTAACAGTCGGTAGTGGTTTTCTGAAGGAGTGGTTTATGGATATTTTTCGAGGCCTCGAAGATGGGGATCAAATGTCCTGGAGTGATACGCGCCGTTTGGCGTGGGCTTGCCGAGTGGATGGCGCAGGAGACGACGGCCGTCGGTTTTGATGACGAAAGGGTCGGTGGGTATGTTTGTATTTGGTGCTGAACGACCCACAGACTGGCAGACACTATACAATATTGTTGAAAGGGCCTCCAGCGATCAACGACCCCACCTGCTAAACTAAGACGTTGATGAGTCCTGCGGCTCGTCCGACGGCAGCTGCTGATGGGCGCGCTTCGGCCGATATTCTCTCAGAGCAGCGTCTCGTTGAAAAAGGTTCCCACAAGGAGCTGGAGCCTCCACCCTTTCCTGTCACTTCTTGATGGTTGATCTAGTCGCTTCAGCTAAGCGAGGCCTCGTCGCAAGGGGTCAGAATGCCTTCATGCGAGCAGTGAAAAGCAAACCACTCGAGAAGGTACAGTGCGAGCAGTGAAAAGCAAGCGACTCATCGTTGGGAGGCGTATAGATCCGGCCAGAATCACCTTTCGATCGCCTGGCTGATGGCTGATGCGCCTACGAAGCCTTGTGTCCAGTCCTCAGTCCTCCAGTGCTTCGGCATTTTATTGCACTCCGAGAGTTTCGGCCCGAGACGATATCCAGCAGACTGACTGTCTCTCCGCCAAGCGATGGTCCATTGCGCCGACTGCAACTGTCAAGATGATTCGGAACCAAAAGCTTTAGATCCCCATGATGTGAGGATATGTTAGGCAGAGAAATGACTAAATGTGAATACGACCAGGTCTCGTCTGATCTGGTCTATTTCACGTCCTGTCGATATCTCACTCAACAGTCCAGTCGTGCGGTCTGACCGTGTATCCTCCAGTGGCGTTTGCAGCGCCGTGCTCAACAGTAAACAACCAGCGACTCACACCGAGCACGCCGCTCGGCTTCCCACCGACTCCGTCGACCCGCCAACGGCGAGACGCACTTCGCGTTTCTCCCGGCTGAGCCCATGGGGGTGCGTCGCTTCGCCCTCGTGACGGTCTCACTGACGTGTCTCGCGTCGCAGTCGATAGCCGCCGTGTGTCCCGTACGGGACGACCCAAGCGTGGTCCAGTCAACACCGTACTCGGCCTGCCAGAAATCAACGGGGATTGATTTTGACGGCAAGGGCAAGACACCACTGGACGCCAAGGCTTTTTGCGGGAACGCCAATTGCTACATCCTCTGGAAGCAAGTACTGGATGTTAGCGTTGACGCGCTCGTGTGCTTCAAGCGGTACAACGTGACCGGCGGATACAAGCTCAAAAAGGTCAAGAGCAGCAAAAAATGCTTTAAGGCCAACGGGATCGACGCGGTGATCACGACGACGCAGGAATTTGAAGACAGCGGAGACTCGAACGACGACGACGATGATGCGGACGCGTCCACGTCGGATTCAGGATCACGTTTGTCGAGTCAAACTCCTGTGCGACGGATGCCGATGCATTCGTCTTTGACGGGAGCGCCAGAGAGGTCGACCTCCGGGGTGTCGACGGGCGAGGCTAACGACCAGTCGCCGATAGCTGTCATCGCTGGAAGCTCTGCTGGCGGGGTTGTTGTGCTCACGCTGGTCCTCGTTGTGCTGGTCTGCGTCCGCCGAAAAAGAGCGAGCGATGTCAAATCGATCGAGTCGCCGGACGATGGCGGTGTGTACGTGCCTACGATCCAGTCGTCGCCATTGAGCCGCGCGCCACGGGACTCTTTCACGATGATAAAGGAGAAGAAATCAGCCAGCGAAGTCGTTGTGTCGTCATCGCTGGCAGTGTTCTGGGACGACGACATCATCAACGCCGCGCGAGTTCCGTACGAGAAAATCAAGATCGACAGTCTTTTGAGTCGAGGCAGCTATGGGGAAGTTTACCGAGGCACATACAGGCACTTGGTCGTTGCCGTCAAGAGATTGCTTCCCGAACGGCGGAACGACAGACAGCAGATTGAGGACTTCCTCGAGGAAATCAAGCTGCTTGCCTCGCTGGATCACGAGCATATCGTGCGCTTCATTGGTGTGGCCTGGAGTTCGATCAGCGATCTGTGTGCAGTGACCGAGTATATGCCGCTAGGCGATCTGAGATCGTTCCTCGGGCTGTACGAGTCCAGCGAGGACGCCCCGCCGAGGGGTTTCAACCCCGACAAGACCAAGATCGCTCTCCACGCCGCCAAGTCGTTGACGTACCTCCACTCTCTCCAGCCAGTGGTGCTTCATCGAGACCTTAAGTCTCGAAACATATTACTAGATGCGATGTTGAACGCGAAACTCACAGATTTCGGAGTCGCGCGGGAACAGTCCGACAGCACGATGACCGCGGGCGTCGGGTCGAGTTTGTGGATGGCACCCGAAGTCATGATTGGCGGTCAGTACGATGAGAAAGCCGACGTTTTCTCGCTCGGTGTCGTGCTCTCCGAGTTGGACACGCACCGGCTGCCCTACTCGCACGTAGTGGATTCAGTACGCGGGCAACGGTTACCGGACACAGTTGTAACGCAAATGGTGGCGACCAACCGCGCCAGCGTAGAGTTTACCGACAAAGCCTCGTCGGCTATCGCTCAGCTGGGACGCAGGTGTGTCAATCTCGATCCAGCACAACGCCCTACAGCAGCCGAGCTAGAGCACGCTCTCCATAAGATGCACCGCGAACTGTCTTAGAAGTGAATACAAACCATATGAAAATGAGCTCGAACGACGGCAGCCCTCCTTGTCCTTTCAAAAGAGCCCCACTCTCGCACACACTTGTAGGTAGTAGCGGTAATATTACTACTAGTATTTGATTTACAGTTAGAAAGCAGGTCGCTCGGTGTTGGTCGTGAGAAGTTCTCGCTTCTGGCAACTGAGCTCCAGATCCCTCCCGTCACGAAGAGCACACTGGGGATGGCTACATTTTAGATCCTCTATTCAGGTACCAACAGTAGTAATGGCTTGCTGAACTTTTTCTTGTGTCCAGATCTCTTCTGGACAGATCCATTAGTCACGCTTGTGGATGATTTGCCAAAAGAAGGTTTCTTCGTATCAGAAAATGTACAAATCGAGGTTCATCTGATTCCTGCTCTTCCTCCACGAAGACCAAGGTATTCTGGAAGACAAGCGTCAAAGCCTGCGCGATTACTTCCATTTTTGCTGTATTGTGAGTAGCAGCCGGTTACTCTCGGCCTGATCTGTCACGCGCTCGTCGGATTCCATCGACGACTGTCTCCAGCTGCTGCCCCTTTCATCCCGCACGACAAAGGAGAGGCCAAGTTCAGTGAAGAGTTCCACGCAGAATTGTATTTACTTCTGTAGTAGGTGCATAACTTTAGACCATCAAACCCAGCCGCATGGGGACTGCAGATCGTGAAACTTAATTTTCGTTTAGTGGAGAGAACTCTCTCTGAACAGACGCGCGAACCGACGTATCGGCCCGGGCAACTGATCGAAGCCCACGTGCTCTAGACACGTGAACCTGCACGAACAGTGCTGGACCGGCCCTCACTCGCTCTCCACTGAGCGCCGTCCAGTTTTGAACTCGGACGACTTTTCGCACCATGATGCGCCGAAGGCTTTGGATGGTGTTGTGGCTGGCGCTCGCGCCGCCCTTCGAGTCCAACGCTGCAGTGTGCTCCACCTCCGCGGAGGTGACAAGCTCACCAGCATACGCCGACTGCAGCTCGGCCACCGGCATTGACTTCACAGCAAAAGCAGGCAACAAGAAATCCACTTTCTCTGCCGCTACGTTCTGCGCCAACGAAGCGTGTGCGACGCTTTGGGATTCAGTGAACAGTCGCGGCGAGCTTGCCTGTTTTCAGAGCTACGACTCGGGGCAAAACAAGATCAGCAATCCAGTCTACGCTACGAGTTGCTTCATCGCCTCGGGCTTGCGCACGCCGGCGCCGACGACTGCAGCGCCGACGAAGAAACCAACACCAACAAACAATGCCGGAGGCAACAGCGCCAAGGCTAGTGCCGCCAGCAACGCGAACGCCAACCGAGCCAACTCGAGCAAAGAAGAAAGTGGAGTAAGTGGTGGAAGCTTCGAGGTGGACGCTAGTGCGACGGGTGTCAAGACAGAGACAGTCTCTCCTGGCACGGAGAACTCGCCGGTGTCATATGTGTCAAGTCAACGAGAAAGTAACAAGATCTTGACCGACACCACCAGCTTGGGCAGCTCTTCAGGACCACAAAGAGATGGGGCGGGGTCCACGAGCAGCGCGCCAAATGAACGAGTGCCAGATGAGAGTGGGAAGACGTCCTTATCGGGATCTGGCTCGAGTGCAAGATCGTCTCGCTCGGCCAAGACGGGCCAGATCCGTGCCGAGTCGAACGAGTCCTCGAGCAAAGACTCCGACGGCGGCTTGGATGGCGGAAAGCCATCGTCCGTGTGGATCGCGTCTGGAGGCTCCAGCGGTGGCGTGGTGATTGTGGTAGTCATTTTCCTTTATTTCCGCAAGCGCAAGGCCAGAGTCGTCCACGCCAAGAGATCGGATGCTGCCAATGCCGACGACTACTTGCCGACTCTCGACTCGTCCAGATCATTCGCTGAGCCAGTCTCTGTCTTCGTTGCCAGCGACCGATCGCTCCCGCCATCACGGTTTGCATTCTGGGAAGACGAGACGATCAACGCCGTGAGAATTCCGTACGAGAAGCTCGAAATCGGCTCGCTCATCAGCCGAGGAGGCTACGGAGAGGTCTATCGCGGCACCTACCGCGACCAGCTCGTCGCGGTCAAGTCGCTCTTGCCGGAGCGACGCAAGGACATGCGGCAAATCGAACGGTTCCTGGACGAAGTCAAGCTCATGGCCAAGCTCGAGCACGCCAACATCGTGCGATTTGTCGGTGTGGCCTGGGACTCGCTGAACGAACTGTGCGTTGTGTCCGAGTTTATGGCCCGTGGAGATCTTCGTTCCCTCCTCGCTCGTTTCGCAGAGAACGAAAGCGTCCACCCCAAAGGCTTCGACGTCGGCAAGACCAAGATCGCTCTCCACGTTGCTACAGCGCTGACCTATATGCACTCACTGCAACCAGCAGTGCTGCACCGCGACCTCAAGTCTCGAAACGTTCTTCTGGACGCTGATCTCAACGCCAAGCTCACCGACTTCGGGATCTCGAGGGAACGAGCAGACAGCACAATGACGATCGGCGTCGGTTCGAGCCTTTGGATGGCTCCAGAAGTTATGGTCAGCGGTCGATACGACGACAAGGCCGACGTGTTCTCGTTCGGCGTCGTAATGTCCGAGCTGGACACCCACTCGCTGCCGTACGCCCACGCTCTTGAGCCTGGAACGAGCCGAAAGCTACCGGATACGGTCGTCGTCCAGATGATGGTGACCGGGCGCATCTCGGTCGAGTTCACGGACGAGGCCTCGTCGCTCGTGGCCCAGATCGGGTGCCGATGCGTTGCACTGGATCCGGCCGATCGTCCGTCCGCGGCCGAGCTCCAGCACCAGCTCCACCAGTTGTGGAGGTATCCGGACGACTCCGTGTGAAGCGAGTGTTAAACTCCGGATTTGTGGTGGCTGGGACGTTTGTTGAAGCCGCTGTACTTTCCCCGTAGGGTCTTCGCTGGCGTGCTGCGGCAGTCATCTGTGTCGTCATTGGAGTGTCGTCACGAGCGATGAGGATTTTCATCCACCAGATTTTTTCATAAATTATAAATTCCTTGGCTCTCCGCTCATGAGCAACTGCAATCATGGTCGGACTTGTTTTTTCCGTCGTTGCGGTCATGTGGGCTCCATTGAGCGGCTTGATCTGAGGCTCCGGCTCGCTGTCCTCATCGGGACGTGAGACTTTGGGAGACCTTTAAAAATTGATCTTGCGCTGGCCAGGGGTGCGGAAACGCGAACCCATGATGGGAAAATACCTCTATAAATGGATCAAATAGTGGAATCTGTGAGGAGTTGCCACAGAATAATGCCGGTTGAGTCCAGCTGGCGCATGACCAGCGCCTCCGGCCCACAGACGGTGACGCCTTGACGCTCACCGAACGAGTGCTGCTCGCCCACAGCCGCTGGCAACACAGAGTCTCGGTCAGCAGCTCGGTGACTCGCCGGAACAGCAGCCGCTTCGCTCGCGACACAATCGCAACTGAACCGATGCGCGCGGTGACCGCGGCCGTGGTCTTGGTAGCCGCAGCGGCACAGCGAGTTAACTTCGTCGACGCCGCCGACTGCCCGACCGACAAGTTCTCGAGCTCGTTGAATAGCCAGTACGCGGCGTGCCAGAGCGCCTCCGGGTTCAGCGTGGACACACCGGCGGCCGTGAGCTACAGCGCCTTTTGCGGCAGCTCGCTCTGCAAGACCTTCTGGGACAGCATGAACAGCGCCAACTACTTGCGCTGCTTCCAGTACCCGAAAGACCAGACGACGGGCTACGCGCTGAAGAACGCGGGCTCTGCGGCGAACTGCTTCAACACGTATTTAAAATCCCCGGCGCCCGCGCCCACTCCAGCGCCGGCGCCAGCTCCAGCTCCAGCTCCAGCTTCAGAGCCTGCGTCAGCTCCAGCGGCAGCCCCCCCTGCGACCTCGCCGACAGTGGTCCCTGCTGCTCCTTCGACGACGACAAAGGCTCCTTCTCCAGCAAGCGATTCAGGTGGGAATACGAGCCCAAGTGACACTCCAGCCGATTCGCCGTCGTCTCCGTCGTCTCCCTCTTCGACGACCAGCGCGTCGAACCAATCGACGAAGAAACCCTCGGCATCTTCTGGATCTGGCGGGACGACAGGTAATGGGGAAAATGGCGGCGGTGCTGGTACGGGAAGCGAGCAAAACGACAAGTCGTCGTCTGCTAAGGCGTCCGCAGGCAGCGCCACTGGAGAAGAAGGAAACAAAGAGAGCGAGGAAACGGGGAATGGAGCTGGCAAGAGTGGAGGGACGGGAGCAGGATCCGCGACGGGAAGTAAAGTCAACTCTGCTGGCTCGGCCTCCGCAACGACTGGAAACAACTCCTCGAAGAAAAGGAAAAACACCGATGCTTCCGCATCCGGTCCGGGAGGCAACTCGGACAACGACTCGAACCGAGAGTCGGGTGGCTCAGCCGCGTATATCGTGGCCGGAGGCTCAAGCGGTGGTGTAATTCTTGGGATTTTCGTGTTCTTGTTTTTTCGAAAACGAAGAGATCAAGAAGCACAAGCCAAGAAGCTCTCGGATGGTCCCGACACCGGTCTCTACCTGCCAACGCTGCAAACATCCCGTTCGCGTGCGTCCAGCGCCGAGTCTGTCGTCGTGATGGGCAACACAGGCTTTGCCCCAGTGGTCATTCAAACAAAATCCGGCTTTTGGGAAGACGAAGATATCATCGCGGCAAGAATACCGTTTGAAAAGCTCAAACGAAGCACGTTGATCAGCCGTGGCGGCTACGGCGAGGTCTACAAGGGCACGTATCGAGATGAAGTCGTGGCGATCAAGACACTTCTACCCGAACGCCGAAAAGATCTAAGGCAAATCGAGAAGTTCCTGGCCGAAGTCAAGCTCATGGCGGTGCTCGAGCACGATCACATCGTCCGGTTTGTCGGCGTGGCCTGGGATTCACTCAGTGAGCTTTGTGTCGTGTCGGAGTTTATGGCCAGCGGAGATCTGAGATCTTTGCTCATGAAATACGACGCCGATCCCGTCAGTCACCCGAAGGGTTTCAGCGACGACAAGATCAAGATCGCGCTTCACGTTGCCCACGCGCTCACTTATATGCACTCCCTGCAGCCGATGGTGCTTCATCGCGATCTCAAATCGCGGAATATCCTGTTGGACGCCCATCTCAACGCAAAGCTGACGGATTTTGGCATCTCGCGAGAACATATCGACGCGACGATGACTGTCGGCGTCGGCTCGAGTCTGTGGATTGCGCCGGAAGTGATGACCGGAGGACGATACAACGAGAAAGCCGACGTATTCTCCTTCGGTGTCGTGTTGTCCGAGCTGGATACGCATCTTTTGCCGTATTCACACGCGGTCGAGACGGGCACCGGAGGACGAAAGCTGCCGGACACGGTGATTGTGCAAATGGTGACCACAAGTCGCCTCACCGTCGAGTTCTCCGACGAGGAATCGCCCATGGCTCAGATTAGTCGACGCTGCGTCGCCGTCGACCCGGAAAATCGGCCCTCGACAGCGGAGCTCCAGCACCACATTCACCAATTGTGGCGGAATTTTGACTTCTCGACGTGAAAACGGCCATGCACACACCGCCATGCGTTCGAAAATATTAATTTATTGGAGTTTGAGAATTATTTTCCGCCCAGTTTAGTTCTTGATCCGCAGCTACTTGTCTTACAGGTTTATAGGAAGACAACAAAGCTCCGCCAGATGCAGTGGATTCGGTGCTGCACTTCCGCGGCTGAGGGGCGATCTTCGGGATTTAGTGCGACACATTGTCGGCCCAGCTTGGCCATAGCAGTCTCATCGACGCCAGAAAACTTGACACACAATTGACCCGCAGTCATCATCTGCACGACCACTGCATCCGGCTGCCGACGATTTCGTCCCGGCTCGATTGCATGCGAATACGGCAAACTTTGCGTGTCAAGTTCGGAGAGCACGACTCCAAAGGAGAATACGTCCGCCTTTTCGCCGTATCGGCCTCCCATCATGACCTCTGGAGCCATCCACAGGCTTGAGCCGACACCTGCAGTCATCGTGGTATCAGCTCGCTCTCGAGAAACCCCAAAGTCCGTCAATTTCGCGTTCAGACTTCTGTCTAATAGAATATTCCGGGACTTGAGATCGCGATGGAGAACCATCGGCTGGAGTGAGTGCATGTACGTCAATGCGTGGGAGATGTGGAGTGCGATCTTGATCTTGTCGAAGTTGAATCCCTTGGGAAACGTCTCTTCTTGGGCGCTGTACCTTGCTAGCAGCGACCGAAGATCTCCCCCTTCCATATACTCGGTCACGGCACACAGTTCGTAGAGCGAGTCCCACGCCACACCAATAAATCGGACAATTTGTTGGTGCTCAAGCATGGCCATCAGCTTGATCTCGGCGAGGAATTTTTGAATCTGTCGCATGCTCTTTCGTCGCTCAGGCAGCAGAATCTTGATTGCGACGGGCTTCTCCCGGTATGCGCCTCGATACACCTCCCCGAAGCCGCCCCGACTGACAAGAGCCTCCTTCGACAGTTTCTCGAATGGAAGTCGTACGGCATTTATGGCTTCGTCTTCCCAGAACGCGAATCGCGAAGACGGCACCGAAGACGTAATCGTTCCATTCGTTGTGTAGGAGTAGGAGCTGGATTGGGTCGGAATATAGTTAGGCCGATCGGGATTTCGCGCATTTCGGTGATTCTTCACTTCCAGAGGCTTTCGCGTTCGGCGCCGCATGTACACGAAGAGATAAACCACGATCGTAGCCGCTCCAGAGGCCCCGGAATACACCCACACGTTGACTGCGCGGTCTTCTGCGCTGTGATCTTCACCAGCCGCCGCATTCTTGGAACCACTCGCCGTTGCCGACGATATTTGATGATTGGAGGTTGATGCTGCCCCGTTTATCGCTTCAGCCGAGCTGTTGGTGTCGCTACGTGTCGAACTTCTCAAGGCAGACGCCGAGGTTTCGTTCATCGAGCTGGTATCCTTCGAGGCCTCTTCGACTAAATAATTGGGTGGAGTTACTGTCCCAGGACCGAGAGCTGTTGCTACACCTGCAGCACTGGACGTCGTCTGAGGGACTGCCGTGGGAGTAGCTGTCACAGTTGTTGGCGTGGGGCTGGTTGCCAAGCTGGTTTCGGATCCTTTCCTCTCGCCCTTGTTCGCGAAGCAGTCGTCCGCGTCTTGTTGCTGCCACAGCTTGTAGTGGTCTGTGTTGTAGTACTTGAAACACGAGAGCTGGTCTAGAGCTTTGATCTGGCCCCACAGCGCCAAGCAAGACGAGCTCGCGCAGAACAGTTCTTGGCTCACTCGGCTCTGCGCTGGACTCTTGAAATCGAACGCTCCGCCGACGGCCGCGTTACACGACACGTACGGGTCCGCTGAGGTCAGGGATACAGGCACCGTGCATTTGTCTGCAGCAGAGACCGTCGGCACCACCGAGATCGTAGCGACGACGGTGAGAGCGAGCACCTGCCTCCAGGAAACGGTCATTCTCGGAGATCTGCGTGAGACCGTGGAAGAGGATAACTGAGTCGCTCGGGTCAGTCGCGAAGATTCCTTTCGTCGGATCAGTCACAGCCACGTCCAGTCTCTGGCAACGTTTAAAGTGGACTTGTTGAATGTGTTGCCAGACTCGGAGCGTCCCGGCTTCGAACCCGACTCATTCCACGGAAACTGGATACTCCACCTCTCGGTGGATGGACCATTATCGATTTATACAGGACCAAAGACCTCCAATCCGTTCGCATGGGTGCGTCTCTTGTTCGACGATTCATTGTCACAGGTAAGAGTTCGGAGGACCACGAACGGACGCGCGACTCAAAACAAGCTCGTGCACTATCCCGAAAGCGGAAGTGCCCGTTCAGATCGGCGTTTCCAAGTCGATTTTGATTCGCGTGGCCGGTCCACACCGGTCGCCTGAACGGGGGTATATTTGATTGTTGGAGACCAATAAATTAGAGGGACACGACAAAGCTCCGCCAAACTTGGTGGATCTGGTGCTGCACTTCAGCCGTCGAAGGTCTCGATCCTGGATCGAGGGCGACGCATCCGAGAACTCGACGCGTAGCCGGCCCGTCGTCATCATTTGAACGATCACAGCGTCTGGCAGCTTGCGGGTCGTGCCAGGCTCGATCGCGTGAGAATACGGCAGCGAGTGCACGTCGAGTTCTGAGAGCACGACTCCAAAAGAAAAGACGTCCGCCTTCTCGCCGTAATAGCCACCGGTCATGACCTCCGGAGCCATCCACAGGCTCGAGCCCACGCCGACGGTCATCGTCGTGTCCGCTCGTTCTCGAGAAACTCCAAAGTCCGTCAACTTTGCGTTCAGGTTCTCGTCCAGCAGAATATTCCGCGACTTGAGGTCGCGATGCAGAACCATCGGGTTCAGCGAATGCATGTACGTCAACGCGTGCGAGATGTGGAGCGCGATCTTGACCTTGTCGACGGAGAATCCCTTCGGGTACATGTCTTCGTGGGCTTCGTATTTTGAAAGAAGTGATCGTAAATCTCCAGTTTCCATGAACTCGGACACAACGCAGAGCTCGTTGAGCGAGTCCCAAGCAACGCCGACGAATCGCACAATGTGTTCGTGCTCGAGCGCAGCCATGAGTCTCACTTCATCGAGAAATTTCTCGATCTGCCTCATGTCTTTTCGTCGCTCTGGCAGAAGTGTCTTGATCGCCACGGGTTCGTCGCGGTACATCCCACGATACACTTCGCCGTACCCTCCGCGACTGATCAACGTTTGGCGGATGAGCTTCTCGAAAGGGATCCGCACAGCGCTGATAGCTTCGTCATCCCAGAATGCAAACTTAGAAGGCGGTAGTGAAGCTCCGAGTGAGTTTGCTGGCAAATAGCCTGACTGAGTGGACGCAATTGTCGGCACGAAGCCCGACGCCCCGAAATCTTTCTCTTCGTGCTCGCTGCGCAGACGGCGTATGTACACAAACAGGTACACGACGACAAATGCAGACCCTGTCGTGCCAGTGTACACCCACACGTTCGCTGAGCGATTTCCATCGCTACCATCACCCGCTGACTTCCCGAGCTGGGATCCGCTTCCGCTAGATCGACCGGAACAGTCCTTAGTCCTGGTAAATCCAGAGCCCTCTGCACCAATTTGGTCGCTTTCGTCTTTCCCGTCTGTACGCGGAGGCTCGGTGCTGTTGGTTCTCGCCGACGAAGTCATTTTGTCTCCTCCCGTACTCCCATCTCGTGATGGATCTTCTGACTTCGCTGGTGCTGACGTGGGCTTTTCTTCAGCGGAGCTCCCCAATGTCGAGCCTGCATTACCAAGATCCTTTGGCGGACCGACGGTTGCGGGGGGGGGGGGGGG
>JAADVR010000605.1:0-21398 GCA_023335855.1 Pythium scleroteichum | reverse complement strand
TCGAGAGCAGCTCAACTGCAATGGAAAGCCGGCGCTTCTGGCCACCAGAAATTCCCTTGTGGAAGATGTCACCGATGAGCGCGTGGTCGCAGACGCGGAGACCCATCTCGTCGATCACTCCCTGGACTCGCTCTTCAATCATCGCGTCGCTGACGCTCGTCGGTAAACTGATCTTGGCGGCCATGCGCAGGGTCTCCAGTACTGTAAATGATCCAAGGAACGAGTCTTCCTGAGCGACGTAGCTTGTGACAGCGCGGAAAGTCTTCTCATTGCGCTTAACCCCGTTTAATTCGATAGCGCCCTCGATCGTGCCCGTGCTAATGCGATCTGCGAGGATATCCAGCAGGGTGGTCTTGCCCGAGCCGGATGGTCCCATGATCGCCGTCAGTTCGCCTGGACGGCATCTGCCAGAGACATTGTGGAGGATGGTCTTCTTGCCGTCAGGCGTCGCGCCCGACTTCTTGACGTTCACCTTGTAGCTTAAGTCGGACCAGCTGAGCGAGCACGGGTGGGAGACCTGGCAGAACGCCGGCTTCGAGTGGGGCTTGCTGGTCGGAGGCATGTCCACCGAGATGTAGGCGGTCGTGCTGACGTCCGTACCCCCGGACGAGGGGCTCGGAGCCGGAAGGATCGTGTCGTCCTGCGAGCGGCGGTTCATGCTTGGCCTTTGGCGTGGGGATCGGATCGCTTGACCGAAAGTTCAGGAATGAGCACGAAACGCTCGGGGTCGGCGTTCCGCCGTTGGGGAGGGGGGAGCACACTACGTCCAGCATCTTGCCAATTAAAAAGCCCCCAAGGATCCTAGAGAACCCGGGGACGCCTGACTCAATCCGAGAGCAGATAGCTGGAGAGACACTCCAGCGAGGGTGTCAGGCACGGTGCCTGACTTGATGGTCTCTGCTAATCGGTTCAAGAGACGGGGTGAAGTCACCCATTATTTTAGGCAGGATCCCACGGGAGCATCAACACGGCGGAAAGCGCGAGCACAATCAGTAGGAGAGGGAGTGCATCGGCGGAACGAAGCGACGCCACGTCCGTCGGACAAGAGACGATTACGGCCAGTATTTGGTACGTCGCAAACACGGGGCATCATCCCTCCGAGCATCATCACTGGGGTTGGTTCAAAAGACCTGGCTTGACCAGAGCATCAACACTCGAGCAGAACGACAGCGACGTGTACATTACTGGCGGAGACTCACATCCACACAATTAACAACAGAAAACAATAACGCTTGCGACAAAACACTCCAAGTCTTCAAAGAGCATCAATGGTTATTAACTACCTGCGGCCTGTGTGGAACTTGTAGAGGATGAACGCGAACGCGAGCTGTAGCAGCACCACGTACCCGCACAGGATCAACATGCTGCGAGGCGTGTCCACGTCCTCCATACCGAACCGCTTGAGGATCACCATTGACGTGGCCGAGTCCTCGCGGCTAAAGTGCTCGTAGACGAACGACTGGAACGAGTACGTGTGGAAGGCCACGTAGTAGCCCCAGATCCAGTAGTCCGGGATCGAGTCCTTCGGCACCATGAAACCTTCGCAGAGCATGAACATGCCGAAGAGACCCGCACCGAGAGCGATGCCGATGATGTAGTGAGGCACAGCGGCACCGATGACGTGCATGAGCGACTCGGCCACGACGAGCGACAAGAAGAGGTTGAGCAGGAACCATCCGAAGGCGTTCAGGTCGGCCAGCAGAACCACCAGCGCTGTCGACATGGCTGCAATGAGGAGAATACCAGGCAGCGACGCGAGGAAGTTGGCCAGCACGTAGGAGAAGACGCTCAACGACGAGTTGGCTCGCTCGCGGATGAAGACCGACCTTTGCTCGATGAAGAACGGCAGCACCGCCACCGACATGAACACCAAGAACGCCTGCACGTAGAAGAGCAGCGGCACGATGTCTTCCTCGGAGATGTCTTTGTTGGTCGAGAGGTACATGGTGCCGACCATGAAGGAGAGCATGAAGTACATGAAGAGTCGGACCCAGTAGATGCCAGGGTTGCGGATGTTGTTGAGCGAGTTGCGGTACATGAGCACCCAGAACTGGCGCATGGACGACGACGACTCGATGATCACTGGGACGTTGTCCACGACCGTGTTGCGGTCCGCGACGATCTGGCTCTGAAGGGTCGAGGCGGCCGCGCTGCTGTTGTACGAGCCCACGAGCTTCTGGATGTCGGCGTGGCCTTCAAAGTCGGCGTTCACGAGCTCGATGAAGTACTCGGCCGGGTTCGAGTACTGCGGACACTCGAAGCCAATGCTGGAGAAGTGGCGGATCGCGTCGCGACGAGCCCCGCAGAACACGGTCTGGCCGCCGCTGAGGATCATGATGTTGGTGAACATGTCGTACACGAGCGACGACGGCTGGTGGATCGTGCAGATCACGGTCTTCTTCTCGGAGCAGAGGTTCGAGATGAACTTCATGACATTGTAGGTCGACGACGAGTCGAGCCCCGAGGTCGGCTCGTCCAGCAGCAGGATCGACGGGTTCGAGAGCAGCTCGATAGCGATCGAGAGACGGCGGCGCTGGCCGCCCGAGAGCCCCTTGCGGAAGATGTCGCCGACGATCGTGTCCTGGCAGCTTCGCAGGCCCATCTCGTCGATCACCGCCTCTACACGCTCCTTGATCGTCAGGTTCGTGACCGTGCTGGGCAGGCTGAGCTTGGCGGCCATGCGCAGCGTCTCGACGACCGTGAACGAGCCGAGCAGCGAGTCTTCCTGCGCCACGTAGCTCGTGATGGCTCGGAACTCCTTGGCCTTGCGGTGAGCGCCGTTCACTTCGATCGTCCCATCAATCGATCCCGAGCTGACGCGGTCCGCGAGGATGTCGAGCAGCGTCGTCTTACCCGAGCCCGAGGGCCCCATGACGGCCGTGAGCTCGCCTGGCGCGCAGCGGCCCGTGACATCGCGCAGGATCTGCTTCTTGCCGCCCTTGGCTGAGACCGAGTAGGACACGTTGGACCAGCTGAAAAGGCACTGGTTCTTAGTCATACCCAGGCCGCCGGACGATCCAGAGGCCGTCGAGGCGCCGATCTCGAGGTCGGCGTGGGGCTTGCGCTCGGTCACGCGCACGTACGAGGCCTTGACGGAGGGCGATGGCATGTTGTCGTATGAGACCATTGGCTCGATCGGTTCGAGGAGAATCGTGGAGTGTGGTCCAGAGATCCAGAGAGCCGGCGCTAAGGCCCGCATGGGTGAGGGACGGGAATCTTGAGCGACGGCCTCCCGCCGTGTACGCCCTGCCCTGCACGGAGGTGATTCTCTGGATGGACCAGCTGGGCGAAACGCGAGAGTGGTACTCGACTTGCCGTGACCGGGTCAGGCAGCCACCACGAAAAGGTTATTTCAGTGGATATTGGACTTGTAGAAGAAAGTATAATGAAATAAAGTGATGTGGCAGCACACCCACGCGACAACGCAACGACATGCAGACAAAAACGGGGCGCTCGAATTGAGGTCTTGGTTGCAGGATTCCTGCAACCAAGGCCAGCCGGGGAGACCCTTCCTGCCAGGAAGGGTCTCCCCGGCTGGCCTGCTTTTCCGCCGAACGGCGGACCACCGTTTTGTTGTATGTGTGTTTTTTTTGTTTTCTCTTGAGACACCGACTCTCGCTTCCAAAGTCGGTGGACTGTGGAACCATCGGTGTC
Organism: Pythium scleroteichum; assembly: GCA_023335855.1. Taxonomy (NCBI): domain Eukaryota; phylum Oomycota; class Peronosporomycetes; order Pythiales; family Pythiaceae; genus Pythium; species Pythium scleroteichum. Next base: position 17,744 of record JAADVR010000605.1, on the reverse strand, counting down.
GTCCGGCTGGGGGGAACACAAATCGGGAAGAAGGATCGGCTTGAACGGCTGATGAGGCCATTGTCAGCTGCCCTGACGTGCCTTCACACAGAAGCGCTTCTCCATCAGATTATCCAGACTTTTTTTTACTGTGGGTGTTCTCAGCAGATCTGAACAGGATGAACAGAACCAAAAAATAAAATGAAGCTTCCACTCGAGCCGTCCCGAACTTGTGCAGAGTGGCATCACGACAGATCAGGCACATTGAATTTGCGCCTCCAACTGCGGAAAACAGGGCGAGAGATTCCAGATCTCACCGGAGATATTCAAAAAAGAAAAATGAAAAAAAAGTGAGGGTTCAGATGTGTATCTCCCTCCTTTCTGTAAAATTCAGAAATCCAACAAAGAAAATCACGATAGTCTTCTCTCCCGTACGGTCCTTTTTCTGACGGCTACTACATACTATGGCCATTTGGTATACACTCGCCAAGTCAAAAAAGGGCAGGCCTGCTTTGAATGGGCGCAGCCACGCGCTGGGCCGGTCTCCGGCCCGCGTACTGCCTGCGGCGAATCGCGATCAAGAGATTTGCCCTGCAGAATTTGTGACCCGCCGGCGCGAACGGGCCTCCTCTCGAGAGGCTGGTTCCGCTGGTACCCTTCTCCCTCCTATTGTATTGTCTTCTCCTTCTCATGCCTGTCATCTCCTGGTCTTCCACGGATAGTCATCATCAGCACCCCTCGTTTCTTTCGGTGGAATCTGGGGGCTACGCGAAGGCCAAGCTGAAGCTGCTGAGCAGCATCTCCAGTCGTGAGAGGATCTGCTCGTTCGCGCACACCACGTCCTCTGGTCGAAAGGGGAACCGCACCGTCGCGGCGCCGCCAAAGACGACGATCGCGTCGTCGTTGATGGCGTGCGCGATCATGCGCTGCGACGATGCAGCCACCACAGAACCAATATGTATCAGCCCGCGCTTCCCGCTACGTGGCCTCGCGTGGACCCTCAACGAAACTGGACCAACGACGTACCTGATCGAGAAACGCAGACAGACGCTGCGTGAGCGCCAGGACTTCCTGCTGGATCGCTGGGAGTGTACAACCAGCTTGCTCATGTTGATCGGCTGCTTCCACGAGCTCGGCTCGGATGCCAGTAAGCGTGAGCGTGGCGTCGGCGTCGAGCTTGATGTGGTTGATCGCGTGGCCGAGCACCAGCTGGACCTGGACGCTGTCGGTAGTTTGTGGATGCAACAACGCGGCGTCGCCGCTCTCCGGGTCGATGGCGAAGAGCACGCCGCCCACGAAAGTGCCGTCGCGCGCCAGAAACACGCGCACGCTGCGCCCGACGAGCGCGTGGTGCGTCGCGAAGAGCGACACTGGTTGCGGCGCCATGGGCATTGAGCTCCAGTAGACCGAGAAAAATGATTTGAGCTGCCCACTATCAATTCATAGCTTCGTCTCAGGTCTGAATCGAGCTGGTCAGGTCGTATTACTACTTCGTGTATTACTACCGGACCAGCCAAGAACGACCAAGATGCCCCACCTGGCATAGAGCTATGGAGAGGCTGGTGCTCCAGATGACGAGGACGCACCTGATCGGCGTTCTCCAGCGAACTCGACTGGGGGCAGGCCTCCATTTTCCAACAGGTTCCCTTCTTCCATCGCTCTCCTGGTCACAATGCCAGCGGCCGCGTTCACGAGTCCGTTCCCCAAGCTCGAGCTCACGGATGAAGAGAAGAAGAACCTGTACAGCACTGCCACCGCACTGGTCGACGACGTTCAGCTCATGTACGAAAGTTATTTGTGGGATTCCAAGAGCCGCATCGACCTCGGCAGGTGGGAAATCATCAAAGAGCGCGAGAGCACGAAGGTGTACCGAGACCGGCGACCGGGCGCCGGCACCGGCAACAACGACATGTACTTGCTGCTCACGGCTGGAACGGTGCCCGGCAACCTCCACGACGCGATGTACGGCGTGCTTAACCACACGACCGAGGCCATGCGCATCAAGACTTCTTACGTCAAGGACACGCTGCTGGACATGGCTGTACTGGAGACCATTCAGCAACCGACCGTTGACGATCCATTCCAATCGATGAGCGTTCGCTGGCTCGTCAAGGGCGTGCCTCTCCATGTACGAGCAGTCTCGAAGCACCAAGATCTCGTCTATCTTGAAGCCACGGGCGTACGCTGGCTCCGCAATGGCGCGGAGGTTGGTTTCCATCTCATGCACTCGATTTCGTTCCAGAAGACGCCACGCTTGGCAAGCTACGAGCGAATCAATATGTCGCTGTGCGCACTGTACTGCCAGGCGACGCCCACGACAGTGCAGTCGTTCATGACGTCGTACTTTGAGATCAAAGAGTCGTTCGTGGTGTCCATGGTGCTGCGGTCGATGGCGGAAGCGCTCATTTCGATCGGCAAAGTGATTGACTGCGGGTTACTCAAGAAACTCGCGTATCTGGTGCAAAACAGAGAGGCGTTTGTTCCAGCCGACTCCAACGGACACACCGGCGAGAGCTGCTCCGTGTGCAACTCGACCTCTCGCTCCGCGCGTCAAGGCGTCAAGTCGCAGTGCTCCGTGTGCTGCCGGAATACGTGCAGCAACTGCCGCGTGAAGCGTGACCTGAGCCTTTTCGCGCCTGATCGACAGCTACTCAAGCACACGATGCGGTTCTGCGCGTCCTGTATGACGCTAGCCAGACGTCTCGACGCCGCCGTGATCGCGAGAGACGAAGTAGCCAGCCAACTGACTGTCGCCAGGCATATGAAGATCCAGGACGCCCACAAGCTCAGCACGTCCTCGAGCTACTCCATGTACTCGGACACACAACGGGAGGCTCTCTCGTCGGCGTCGTCTGTGTCGAGCTCGGGATTTTGGGCGTAAGTGGGCCGACGCGAGCCAGATTGAGAACTGGACATGCGAGCCATGCTGTCTGGCCCCCAAATCTTGAGTGATTCTGTCTGCAGATCATTTGCCGTGTGAATTATGAATGGTGTAATTGTTGTTTACGTCTGGTTCTGTCTTTCACTTCGGTCGTTCGATGCTCTGCGGACACCACAACTCAACAGAAGAGAGCAAAACATGATGGGGTTTGCCATTCCGAAGTGCGGATTAAGTTGAACCCATGGTAGACGGGGCACGGCAATCAAGTGCTTCCTCATGAGTTTGGTTTCGATCCACACGATAGTCGAAGGGAAAAGTTACGTTGAACAACATCTCCTTCAATATGGGAAGGCAGCCTGTGGCCCGGAGCAGCAGCATGTATAACGCACTCGTCTGACAAAGGATCTTTTCTTTCTGCTGTCTCCCTCTACCGAGAATATCAGCCCGACTGCGTTGAGCCATGTATTTGTCTCGACAGATGGCTCGACAACGTGGCATCTCTTCGATCGCGACTCAAGGTCCGAACATGTGGGCTCGCTTTCGATGGAAGCAGAAGGGTGGAATAGAGCACGCCTGCCTAGCTTTCTCCGCCCACACCAACGTGAGAAGCATTAGCGTCCTCCACCTTTGCGGCACAAACTCCGTGTGCCATACGACTCTTCGGTGGAACATTGGTACTGTGATAAAACGGCACCCCACACGCTGAAAAGGGGAGTTGGAATTTCATCCCTTTGCGCCAAAGAACTGCGGACGTGCGAATTGGACGTGCGTGAAGCAACTCTTGTCATTGGCGATGAGGTATACAACTGTATTGTTGTACAGTGTGATGAATTTGTTATCTCAGCGTGATCACTTGGTGGTCAAGCGTCTTCTCTAAAAGAGAGGGGGCGCTTTTGTGGTTCTTTACAGTTTGCATCTTCCTTGCGTGCGAGGGGCATTTCGCACCTGCATTGCTGAGGTCTCGATTGATGTCCTCAGCAGCAACCACCTCATCTCGTCGCGTCGACGCTGAGACGACCCGCTTACCACCCTGCTCAAAGGAACATTGAGAACCAATAACCTACGCCAAATGATATTCGTGTTTAGCGTCAAACCTCAATGGTTTGTTTCGTTTTCTATATACCATTGTAACTTTATATTTACAGCTAGATTGTACGGGAGCAGAATTCGGTCAAGCACATGGTCTTGAAACGCCACCTAAGCAGGACAAAACCAGACCCCAGTCCATGCGTCACATGTTGAGGCAGCATAGGTTTCTGGGATGCGGAATCAGGGCACGATGATGAGCTCTTTGTCGAGCGAGAAAAGTGCATTCAGCGAGAAGCACCAGATCAGCGTCATCACCGAGGACGCGAGTACTGGTCATTTGCGAATTTGACGGCTCTCTCGACCTCCAGCGATGGCGCCACCAGCGTACGCGAGTCCGTTCCCGAAGCTCGAGCTCACGATCGAGGAGAAGGAGAATCTCTACAACACTGCGAATGCTCTCATCGATGAGGCGCAGGCCATGTACGAGAGCTACCTGTGGGAGGCCAAGAGCAGCATCGACGACGCGCGATGGGAGACCATGAAGGAGCGAGACGAGATGAAGGTCTTCCGCGATCGCCGCCCTGGCGCTGGCACGGGCAACAAGGATATGCATCTGCTGCTCACGGCCGGGATGGTCCCGGGCACGCTGAACGATGCGTTGTACGGGATCCTCAACCACACCACTGACGACATCCGCATCAAGACGTCGTACGTGAAAGATACCTTGACCGATATGGCCGTCCTCGAGACGATCCAGGAGCCGACTGTGGAGGAGCCGTTCCAATCCTTGACGGTGCGTTGGTTTGTCAAGGGCGTGCCCCTCCACGTGCGCGCGATCTCCAAGCACCAGGACTACGTCAACCTGCAGGCGACGGGCACGAGGAAGCTGCGCAACGGAGAGGTCATCGGCTTCCACCTTCTCCACTCGGTTAGCTTCGACAAGACGCCACCGCTACCCAATTACGAGCGCATTAATCTCTCGCTCTGCGGGCTGTACCGACAGGCGACCGCGACGAAAGTCCAGGCGTTTATGACCTCGTATTTTGAGATCAAGGAGTCGTTCGTCGTGCCCATGGTGCTCAAGTCCCTCGCCGAGGCCGTGATCGCGAAAGGCAAGGTCATCGAGTGCGGCCAGCACAAGAAGCTCGCGTATCTCGTGCGCAACAAGGAGACGTTCATCGTCCACGACACGAATGCCCACGATGGAGAGAGCTGCTACGTCTGTGGATCAGTCTCGCGGTCTTCTCGTCGAGGTGTCAAGTCGCAGTGCTCGATCTGCAGCAAAAACACCTGCGGACGCTGTCGCATCAAGCGCGAGCTCAGCTTCTTTGCTCCCGACCGGCAACTGCTGCGCTACAAGATGCGCTTCTGCGTGCCGTGTATCAAAACCGCCGAACGCCTCGATGGCGCTGTCGTCGCGAGAAGCGAAGTGGCCGCGGAAGGACCGACGAAAATGCGAGTCCACGACAGCAACTTGTACCGCGCCGCGATTGGTGATTCGTTCAGCTCGAAGAGCTCCTCGTCGTCGGGGCGAGGCCCAATGTCGTCCGTCTCAACGTTAGAGCTGTCGATATCGTGACGTTATTAGCAAGAGTTGGGAAGTTTATGTTAGGGGACCACAGGAAGTCCAGTTCTTTACGTCAAACAACCAGGATAAATATTAGTTACGCATATTTGCTGTGAGAAGCAGCAATCCGCTTTGGCGTTTGGTAGCGCTCTAGAAAAGCACAACTTGCCTCTTCCAGAAGAGCCCGCCTCGCGTGCAGCGATCGCCTGACCAGCACTACTAGCTGGTGGCTGAATAGGAAATTCAAGCCGTTAGGAGATGCACAATTGCCGACTGCCGACTGGCCCGGCATCGACTTTTCACAAACCACGACTGACAAGAACGAGCGCAGCAATCATCGCTCAGTTGTACGAGGTGTCCTCGTGGATGCGGCAGAGCCTCCGTCGCACGGTGCGGTGTCTGGTCTCGTTCCACATCGCTCTCGTGTAGGGCACTTCGTGGCCGCCCACGAGCAGCGACGTCGCGAACGGCACGCGGTACATGCGCGGGATCTCGACGGGCGGCACGGCGACTTTTCTCATGTGCATGAGGCTGAAGGCGAAGAGCTTGGCCGGGTGTTGCATGCGGATTCGGTCCTTGAGCACCGTGACTTCACTTGGCGGCTCGGGCTTGACGGGCTGGCTCGAGGCCAGACGTTGGACCTTCTTGATGGCCGCTGTCGGCGACAGCAATGGTGAGCGTTGGGAATGGAAAGCCAGCATGATTTTTGATGGAGTTCCTTGTTGATCTGTGATGGGGGCTTGCAATGGTGGCGAGGGAGATGGATGCAAAATGATGGACCGTAGCGCGCAAGAACTGACGATGATGGGCCTGTATTTTGGTGGTGATGAACCTTCACTTTTTTGCTTCCCGCGCTGAGACACCGGACGCCATTAAGCCAATCGAAAGTCATCAAAATATTTGGAACCACTTTGATTGGCGGATTGGTAGCCGACTTTTGGCGTTGAACGAGAGAGAAAAACGAAAGAGCAAGCGACAACAGAGAAGGATTTGATTGAAGTTCCCGCCACCTTGAAGTGGCGTCTTTGTGGCCGGAAAATCAATGGCGGAGTGATGACCACACTGTGCCACACACCATGTGCACCACACTTGGCTGGTTGCCATCTCCTGGTCTTATTAGCGAGCCAGCCATGAGCATGAGCAGGCGCTGACTCTCTTGTTGTGCGTTCAAGCAAACCTTCAAGCAAAACACAATCTCTGGTTATAACGAATAGACAAACCTTGATCTCATACAGTGTAGTACGTAGTGAGGTGCCGAGGTGACTGGTATTAGTTTGTCGAGCGACTGGTATTAATATGTCGAGCGGCTGTGATGGGCGTGTTGGTGATCCCAAGATTCATTATTGAAACAACACTTCAAGCACCCCAGTGAGGGATGGACGCTGCGCAAGCAGAACAGAAGTTCGTGTTTGGGGACTAAATGTTGTGTGCTGTTGGAGCTATGCCGTTGCGGTTGCCACGAGAAAAGCCGCATCAAAAGCTGTCGCGATGAGTGACTTCATTGCTATCGGTGAATTTTTGAAGCGTTAAGCTGAAGAATGAGAGCAGAGATCGCAATGCTGGTGGAGCAAACGTTTTGAGGGTTCAATTTACTAGTAATGGACGAGCTAACCATCGTAAGTTGCACGCGCGAAGTACGAGTGTTACGATCCCAGCTAACCAGGTCGTAACCACCGATCCCCGCGAGCAGTCTGTGAGACTGGTGCGCACCAAACGACCAAAAAAATCAATCGAAACTTCGACAAACCGATGCAGCAGTGAAGTTGGTAACTTGCCATGTTCGCCGAAGTGAAAGGAGTTGACCATACAACAAATGTACTATGATAGATTAAATATGTCATCCGTTTATATTAGTACACTGCTCACTCGTCTACTGACGTGATGAACGACTCCCTTCCCTCTCAATGTCATCTCCTCAACATGACCTCCAGCTCCAGCTCCCCTTCCTCTTTCCCCCGGCAGCGTGAGGCTGCTGCTGCCTCTGCGCCGTTCGATCCACGCCGGCGCGCAGACGCGCCCACCCGCGAGGCCGCAGATCTGCTGACTCCGTCAAGCGCCTCCGCAGACGTTCTGGAGAGCGAGAACCCCACTCGCGACACTGCGGAACAAGTCGAGCACAAGCTCTTCAAGGAGGCGGTGGGTACGCGGGTAAAATGTATCCAGGCGAAAAAAGGCACTGCCTGCTGGTATACACTGTGGAACAGAACGGCGTGCTGACTGCGCTGGCCAAGTACGTGGGCGGTAGTGAGTGCCGTCACCAGTGGGAGCAGACGCAGCGAGAGACCTGGCGAACGAGCTGTGGCAGATCGCAGGAAGTGTCGAAGTGTCGAAGTGGTTCATATACTGACGAGCAGCATCGTCTTGGCTCTGAGCGGGTGGATCTCGGCGCGCGAGATTGCAGCGCTGTGTTCAGAGTCGTTCAGGCCGTGAGTGGAGCGACTGGTGAACGACGGTGGAGATTACCCAACAGCAAAAGTCGGTGCAATCGATTGCCAAGGCGGGAACTGGCGGTGCTTTGCTTGGTCGAAGTGCAGCAATCAACAAGCTGCGCTGGCTCTGTGTACCCCACCGAACTGTATGGAGGGCGCAGAGGTTTTGTTGCTTGTGGTCGCATGGCTTGCCGTTCCTCCAAGTAGAGGACCCATCCGCCATTCGTCCATTCGCCGATATATTCAAAACTTGACGAGAAGCTATCGTGGACATCCGACGATTCTAGTTGCACCCAGAAGCCCTCTCGCCAGACTGACAGTTTTGATGTTCAAGTCCGCTATTTCGCCGGATAATTTGACACACCGGAGGCGAACTCATTTGGGGAATTCAGCATCGTGCCTATCAGGATCTCCAAGACATCGCCACCCCCTCGTTTCATCCGCTTGCGTGCTTGAGATACCCGCTGTTGAGACATCGAGTCACAACATGCGCTTCTACATAGCCGGCAGTCTGGGGGTCATCGCACTTACCGCCGGCCCGTTGAGCGAAATCGCGTTAACCTAGCTGATTGGTGCTTGTGAATGATGCTATGAGCTGACAAGGCTACTACTTTTCATACTCCCACTTCAAGAGCCAACGCATTGCAGTGAAGTCATTTCTCTCGGCAGCTTTTGCTTCCCGCATTGCACACACGCCCACGGGTGATGAAGCCCCCTGAAGTTCAACAAGTCGCGAGTCGTGAAGTGCTCACTCCAGTTTTTTTAACCTTCGGATCCAACAAGCAAATGCTCCCACAGCGAATCCGTGTTTCGATCTCTGCACATCCGGTACAGCCTGGCTACCTTCATTTATTCTCGACTACCGTTATGACCCAACAAGACGCCGTCCCAAACAAGATCATAATCCTACGTCCCGATACTTCAGAAGGTCAAAGAGAACCAGAAACTTGATAATGAGAGCATCCGTCTATTCGACAAGGCAGTAATAGATCGAGAACAGCTGTTTATTCGGAGGTCGGCGAGAACCAGCCAGTCAAACTCCAACACACCCCAGTTCAAGCTGACTGATCCTTATTCCCCTGCTTCGAGACGTGCCAAGCAACGTACATCGTTGACGAAGAACGTGGACAGTTGCCATATTAGTTGGCGCACGAAAGGCTCTTGGCCTTGACAACAGTCGACTTCTTAACACCCGAAACGGATCCCAGCTGCGGCGTGGTGGCACCAATCGACTTCTGCAGGTCGCAGTATCCGCCGTAGGCCGAGTTCGGGCTCCACGTGAACGTCACGCACTCCTGGTTCTTGGCGCACTCGTTGCAGCAGTCCGACGGGGTCTTGATGCCGCGGATGTTGGCAAGGTTGGTTCCCGAGTAGGCCACGTGTGGTAGTAGCGTTCTGAGCGGCGGTGTGGAGTGCGACGAACTCAATGGTGGCTGCGGCGAAGACGATCGAGCGAGTGTTGACCATGGTGAAGCTGGTAGTGGGATGGTAAGCTGGGGTGTTGCTTGTCGGCTTGAAGTTTCCCAGAAATACTTGAAGTTCTATTACCTTTGGTTCCGTTTCTTCTCCAGACACAACCCCGGAGCGTGAAGCTGCACAATAGCTTGATCAACGAGTGCTTACGTCAGTGTACGTCGATCTACAGTGTAGTTTGACACGAAGCCAATGAACGCCGAAAGGGAATTGCAACAAGCGAGCGGACTAATCTATAATCTACTAGTCACACTGCTCATCTGCTTTAGATTTGAACGACGGAAGCTACGATCGAGTATCTGCGAGCGAGAGAGATTTAACAGTCTGAAAAAAATTACCGCGACGTCTCAATTTGGCTTCGTGAATGTAATCCCTTCTCAAACCTTGGAGCATGCGAGTTCTCAGTCCTCGTGAATCTACTGTCTCTCCATTATCCAAACAGCGTGTCGCGCGTCTCAGCATCAAGCACGCCGGAGAAATTTTGTCATCATCTCTTCTTCCGGAGTTTGCTGTTTTTCTCGGTACTCCTCGTACAGAGGAGACAAAGTGACTATGTGGGCCTTGATGAAGTATCAAGTCTTCTTCGACTAGGAATCTCTGCTTTTGTCATGTTCGCTGGTGCGTGCTCGTCAACTCCGGCTCGTGGCGACCTTCGGCGAGTACATCAAGATGATGCGGCATCACTTCGCGCTGTCGTCGTAACCACATCTCTCGAGTGTACGGCACCTCGTGGCCCCCCACCATGGTAGCGGAGGACATGGTACAGCGATACATCGGCGGGATTTGAACGGGCGGCACGGCCATTTTCCGTAGACCAATGAAGCTGAACCCAAAGTACTTGGAAGGGTGTGTCTTTTGAATGTGCTACTTGAGTTCGAGCACGTCTTCGGGCAAAAACTGAGGGTCTGAGTGTCGGCGAGGAGGACTGAGCAAGTGGCGGTCGTGCGATGCCAGCGAGAAGGTCGGGTCGCCTTGAGCGACGTACATCATTGTCGCCATCATTGTTCTGGAGCTTGTGCACTTGGAGGTAGAATTAAAAAATGACAACGGGCTCATGGTTCGTGAGATTCTAGAACGAATCAACCCACCGAGGTTCCGATGGGTGCCAGTGACATCAGCCCATCATCGCGAATGGAATTTGCTCGCGTGTGGTTCGAGGAAATGCACGGAATGGATCGTGTTAATTGGTCAAAATTACAAGATGATCACCATTATGGTTGCCAAGTTGAAGATTCATGTTGAAGGTCGGATGGAAGAAACATGGCTTCCAACCACCTCAGATCTCGAATGAATGCCGTGAGACTCTCCTCGTGAGACGGAGTCTGGGATTCGAGCTCGCTTCCGATGCGCGAGAATGGGAAGTGCTTACGAGTGTGGGTCCTGAGAAAGATTCGCTGTCCTCAGGATTGGAGACTGGGCCGTTGTCACGGATGGTAGGTGGACCAATCGACTGTGCATCAGTCGTATGGGATGTCTTCGTGGATGCAGTCGAGACAGCGTCGTCGGAAGCTCATCTTGGCCTTGTTCCACATGTCTCGAGTAAACGGAACCAAGTGGCCACCCACGAGAAGCATCTTGACGCGTGAACCTCGGTACATGCGCGGGATCTCCACAGGAGGCACCGCGACTTTTCTCATGTGCGTGAGGCTGAAAGCAAAAAGCTTGGCTGGGTGGTGCTGGCTGATGAGAAGCTTGAGTAGAATGGCTTCGCTAGGCAGCTCGTTTAACGCAGGCTTCTTTGAGTGGATCTGGGTTGAGATCCGACCGCATCGGTAGCTGGGAGACAGCAGCACCGAGCGGCTCTGGGATGCGTGGATCGCAAGCATCGGGGTTCTTGTTCTGCTTGTTGTCAAAAGAATTCTGAGACGAAGGGCCGGGGCGCCGGATCCGCTGGCGGCCCCTGGATCTGGTTGCTCGCATAGCGATGCACTGGGTGGTTCTGAAATTTTGTTAATGGACAAACGGCGGCGGAACGCTCTCAGGATCCACCAGCTTCACACCCATGGGACACTGCCTCGATTAACCAATCGAGTCTCATGTTGCAGTTCTTGACGAGCGCTGATTGGGCAAGCGGTGGGCAGAGGGAAACGCGCCCTGATTTGAAGTTTGGACAACACGCTCCTTTGAGCCCGTTCTGGACAACGAGCCAAGCCGACTTCGACAGCACCACAATGCCTCCAGCCAGATTTACGTTGATGATACGGTAACTTCATTTTTCGTAGAATTGACTACAGCATTGTGTCCTGGGCTTGCGTTGGCTTTCGGGGCTCAACACAGCTGGACGTCTTGGGCGGCGGATTGTAGCACCCTGCTGATGGGAGAGAGTGGATGCCGGTGGCGAGTGTCCCACGGAACTGACGTCTTGCCGCATCATCCACACCGATCCTGATTGCTTAATTCATCAACGTTGCTTGAGCGTCCGACGTCAGTCGTACGTGATGTACTCGTGGATGCGCACCAACACGCAGAAACGCTTCACTGGCGGTTGAAGAAGCCGTGCAGTGCTTGGAGACTGCCAGCTTCAAGGCCAGCGACGTCGCGTCATAGATGAAGATGGACGCTGCCATGATTCTCGAGAAGTACGCAAGTACGCAAGTCCCATTGGCGTCTCTTCATGCCGTGGGAACTGTAGAACCCACTAGGACCCACTTCCAATGCATAAACTGTGTATCCTGTAGAGTATCCTGTCTGTATCCTCCACATCTAACAGTCTGCGTTCTCTAGCGATCGCAAACCACGATGTTCTCCAGGTGGCACTTGCGACCATAGTGAAATCTGGTCCGACCAGAAGTACGCATCTTCAAGGTAGTGACAGTTAGGTTCGCATGTTTTTTTTCTGTTGTCAACTCTCTTCCGACTGATGCTTCGTCGGAATTCCTGGCTCAGGGATTATCCAAGCTGTAGCTTCCGATTCCGAAGGAATTCGCTGGAGTCACTGCTTGTGGATGCGTGTCGAATCATCAAATAATCAGAAAGACAACGATTTGGCCTGTCGGTCCGGATGAAGGCATCCTTTGGTGAGTGGATCTAAGGGTTTCGAAATTCGATCCGCAAACGTCGGTTTGCCGAATCGACAGTGTATTGGTGCACCGAACGCCGTTCGGTGCGGCATGGTGATGGTGCCATCGTCAGTTTGGCCGGTCCAATTCGGTCCGACTCGACTCGAAATCGCCATTCCAAGAGTTGCGGGAAACCACGTTCGCTTCGTCTGGCTCGAGTTTCAAAGGCGTGGCGCTCTCTGGTGCGTCGGGAGAGACGGCGAAACCGTAGCGTCACCAGTTGTCATGCCGTCTTCGGACGGGACGCAGCCAGATCACCAGGCGATCGGATGATTCTGCGTCGGGGATATGTTCACTGGATGCCCTAATGTCAGCGGCTGTCGACTTATCTATGAACCGTCTTCAAATCTCTCTCGTCTGCCTCGTCCTGAGTCAGTACTTCGGTCGAAATCTCGGAACGTAGAAGCGTGGGAAGGTGAATGCCTGGACCACTGATTCTAGTGAGAGATAGAGGTGCGGACCAAGTTCAGCACCCTGGTCATCAATCACTCCTTCCTTGGGTGCTGTCGTGCGGCTCGATACAAAGGGGAAGTCTTCTATCCTTCAAGGTTTCTGCCATGGCCCCAACATGTGCAAGCCGTGACCTCCTCTCCGTGTCATCATTCCCTCAGCCTGTCCAGCTGAGCGCATCACGTCCTGCAACTAGATGGACCATCTCTCCAACCAAGAGTGGCACGAAACTGGGCTGCAGAAACGGACTTATCCATTGCGTGCGTGTACCCACCTGCGCATTCGCTGATTGGCCTGTTGTTTGAGGCCAGAGACAGAGACCTCGCTCCCACGGCACTCGCCAACTCACCCGACTGTCAACACGCGCGACACGATGCCGCCGGCGCTGTTCGCGAGCCCATTTCCTCGGCTTGACCTCTCCATCGACGAGAAAGAGCACCTCCACAGCACGGCGAACGAGCTCATCGGCGAAGTGCAGACGCTCTATGAGAGCTACCTCTGGGAAGACCAGTCGACCATCGACGCCGCGCGCTGGGCGCTCGTGCGCGAGCGCGAGAATGTGCGCGCGTACCACGACCGCCGTCCGGGCGCTGGCACGGGTAACAAGGACATGCATCTGCTGTTGACGGTGGGCTCGGTGCTCGGCAATCTCAACGACGCCATGTACGGCGTGCTCAACCACAGGACCGAGGACATGCGCATCAAGACGGCGTACGTGCAGGACACGCTGCTCGACAGCGCCGTGCTCGAGACCATCCAGGGTCCGTCCGTGGACCAGCCGTTCCAGTCCATGACCGTGCGTTGGTTTGTCAAGGGCGTGCCTCTCCACGTGCGACTCATGTCCAAGCACCGCGACAACGTGTACCTCGAGGCCACGGGCATCAGGCAGCTCTCGAACGACGAGCCGGTGGGCTACCACCTCATGCACTCGATCTCCTTCGAGCGCACGCCCAACTTGCCCATCTACGACCGCTTCAATATGTCGATTTGCACGCTCTGGCGGCAGCTCTCGGACCAGCACGTGCAGGCATTCATGACCTGCTACGTCGAGATCAAAGAGTCGTTCGCGGTGCCCATGGTCGTCAAGTCGACAGCCGACGCGATCGTGTCCATCTGGAAGGTCATCGAGTGTGCCCAGGCCAAGAAGCTCACGTACCTCGTGCAGCACAAGGCCGACTTTATCCAGCAGCAAGAGGCCGCGCGCGCCAGTGCGCTCGAGGACGGCTGTGCGGTCTGCGGCTCGCAGTCGCGGTCGGCGCGCCAGGGCGTCAAGTCGCAGTGCGCCATCTGCGCCAAGAACACGTGCAAGAAGTGTCGCATCAAGCGCGAGCTGAGCTTCTTTGCGCCCGACCGGCAGCTGCTCAAACACACGATGCGGTTCTGCCTGTCGTGTTTGACGTCGGCGCACCGTCTGGACGCGGCGGCCGTGGCGCAGGACGAAGTGCCGGGCGCGCGCAAGAGCGCCGGCTCGAGCGTGCGCTCCAAGCTGAGCGAGACCATGTCGGTCTCGTCCAAGGACTCGTTCCCGACGACGCGAGGAGGCAAGTCCTCCGTGAGCTCGGCGTCGAGTGCGGGTCTATTATTGTGAGAGAGAGGAAACATTTGTGGGGATAAACGGAAAAAGACGGAACCAGTGGTGTATTAGTGCAATATTGGATATTGAGTGGATAGTAAAGGAAGTTTATGGGCTGAGAGTGTCCGTTTGTGAAGATTAGAGAACTGCTTTGGGCTGTTATGTGAATAATGTCGGGCACACTATTCTGCGTACGGTACAAGAAAGACAACAACTTTGATGGAAGTGGCTACATTCGAGTTCCTGAGTGCACCCTATCCCGTCCGCAGGCTATATTCGAGTTGGGCTTCTCTACCTGAATGGTTACTGCATCAAGCAGTTGGTGTAGGAATTTGGGTCAGTCAAGTTCATCAGCACCATGCACCTGCGGTTCAATCCAGCAACACGACGCATCACACTAAACCAGGACAACCCGGCTCTAAGACGTGGCCACGATTCATTCGTCGCAGGTCTTTCATTATTCTGACCCTGCGGCTGAAACTGGAGGTTCCGACTACCTGAGTTCGAAAGAAGTCCAATTGACAAGCGCGTGATGGGATCTTATACACTGCGGCTTCAGCGAGAAGTGTCCAAGTGTTTGCTTAAGAGCTTCTCCTCTTCACACAGTAGCGCACGATTGAATGATGCCGATTGAGGGCAGGACTACTTTTGACACCAAGCAACGTCCTTCGCGGTGGGCACGCTCGCAGGTAAACGACAGGTGGGAGTGGCCGTGCTGAGTCAGGATGACGGGGTGAGTAAACTTGACTTGCGCACAGATCGTCTCCTGGAATTGCTCACCAACGTTGATTGGCTGAAATACTGTGGTACAGGCCATTAAAATGGTGAGCAATCCGAGCTTGGGTGAACTTTGGAAGTCCGGTACAAATCCAGTCACGGCATCGGCTCGTGAGTGACCAAGAACGCTGGCGACTGCCCTGCAAGTATTGAGCTAATTTTCGAGTTTGATCAAGCCAGATGCAGATGCGTGGGGTGCTGGAGTTTCCAAATGGCGATTCCACCGGATTACCCACAATGGCATCCATCATCCGCGACGTATGTACGTGGACAATCAACGCGTCTGGTTTTGAGCAGATGTCCACTCAAAACCAGAAAAGGTAGGTGGCGGCTCCGAGTCTCATTTTACCATCCATTCCACCAGCCACAAGTCAAAAATGCCGGCAGCACTCTACGCGAGCCCCTTCGCGTCACTCGATCTCTCCATCGACGAGAAGGAACAGCTCCACAACACCGCAAACGGGCTCATCGGTGAAGTCCAGGAACTGTACGAAAGCTACATCTGGGATGAGCGTAGCGCTATCGATGCTGGTCGCTGGTCGCCCGTGCGCGAACGTGAAAAGGTCCACGTCTACCATGATCGCCGCCCCGGCGCTGGGACCGACAACAAGGACATGCACTTGCTCTTGACGGTAGGCACCGTACTCAGCAACCTGAACGACGCTATGTATGGCGTACTAAACCCCACCACCGAAGCGATGCGCATCAAGACGGCGTACGTCAAGGACACGCTACTGGACAGCGCCGTCCTCGAGACCATCGATGAGCCCACGGTCGAGCAGCCGTTCCAGTCAATGACTGTGCGCTGGTTCGTCAAAGGAGTTCCTCTCCACGTCCGCGTCATGTCCAAACACCGTGACTGTGTTTACTTGGAGGCGACTGGCATGAAGAAGCTCTCGAACGGCGAGCGCATCGGGTACCACTTGATGCACTCGGTCGACTTCGATCGCACGCCGAACTTGGCCGCGTACGACCGTTTCAACATGTCGATTTGCACGTTGTGGCGGCAGGTGTCCGACCAGCATGTGCAAGCGTTCATGACGTGTTACATTGAGATCAAGGAGTCGTTTGCCGTGGCGATGGTGGTCAAGTCGACTGCGGACGACTTGGTGTCGATTTGGAAAGTCGTGGAATGTGCGCAGGCGAAGAAGCTCGCACATCTCGTGCAGAAGAAGCGGGCACTCATGGAGCACCAGCATACGAGTGCGCTTGACGACGGCTGCGTTGTGTGTGGTACCCACTCACGGTACGTTCGACGTGGCGTGAAATCCCAGTGCACCATCTGCGCCAAGAGCATGTGCAAGAAGTGTCGCATCAAGCGCGAACTCAGCTTCTTTGCGCCGGATCGTCAGCTTCTGAAGCACACGATGCGGTTCTGCTTGCCATGCTTAACGTCGGGCTACCGGCTTGATGCAGGAACAGTCGCTCAGGACGAAGCGGCCGGGTCACAAGACAGCGGCAAACACCATCTGTACTTGAAGCGGAGCGAAACGGTGTCCACTTCCTCCAAGGACTCGTACCGGCTCCGAGGCGACAAGTCGTCCGCGAGCTCGACGTCCAGTGCTGTGTTGTACTTCTGAGTGGTAGTCTGTGGATTCGTTGGCGTTCGGAGGCAAAAGATATGTTGAATATGATTTTTTCCTGGCGAAAATAGTGGTAAACGGTATATGTGTACTAAACGGCCTAGAAAGGTACTTTCGCTCCGGAGCTCTTTGCACCAAAGTCGATCTGAGGTCCTTGATACATGCCGTGAACGAAGTGTGCACTCCATCTTCGAGTACCCGTACAGGTATATAAAGTTTGTCACCGCGTGTCACAGATGTACCCATCTAGCGTGGTTCCAGCAACAGTCCCCACTTCCACGACCACATTTTGGACGAAGCACCAACCAAACTGTTCTCGCTTCCCGCGATAAGGCGGTGTGGCCTCGCGCCGGACGGCAGTCCAATTGAACTCGTTCAGAAGGTATGCTCAAGAAGAGCACACCCCTCTTCTCCCAAAGAAACCTCGACGGGGACTGTCAATACGCGTGCATGAACACCGAGGACGAATCTTCCGACGGTCAGTCTTACTTCCAACGCTGACTGGTAAAGAAGGTTTCTGAGGAAGCGAAACGTACGCGGAAATAATCGTTCCCGGCCGTTACAGAAACGACACCATCGACCTCGTCTTCTCTGCCGCATACAAGCTCTCCACCAGCCGGCTACTTCTGGGCAGACTCGTCGCACGCCTATTCCTGGTCGCCGACAAGATCCCGAAGAAGTCATAAGGCTTTCATCCTGCTGGCTCGCGCCGGATAAGGCTTTCCCTCACGTTCGCGGTTGCCCAGCGGCGCCAGCATCCAACGAGCAGCAAACCCGGTCTTCACCCGCTTCGCCTCTACGCTCGGATTAACCTTCAATACGGTGAATCGATCTTCAAGAACACCTACCAGATGGTTAGTTGCAGCAATGAATTCATTAGTGTTATCGATTTGTTGAACCTCATGATATAACTTTCTATACGTTAATGTAGAATCAGTAATCGC